>JBBPOE010000606.1:0-17817 GCA_038091295.1 Tylopilus felleus | reverse complement strand
CGATGAGGGGAAAGGTATGTCTCACATCAAAGTTCTGGTTGCAGCAATATTTGTTTTGGATGCAGACGTCTCCGGGAGCGGCGCTGGCGACTGCGACAAGAGCAGCGATAGATAGAAGGGTGGTGAAGTGAGTGAACATGTTTGGTAGTCGAGTGGGTTTTCTGAGAACTGAGGATTGAAAGAACTGTTTGCTGAAGAACAGTGGAGCTGATTCCACCCCTTTTATACTGCGAATGGTCCCACATAGTATAGTCATTTTCCCTTACCCTTTGAAACACACTGACCCAAGACCAGGTGGGCATTATGTCATGTTGTATGAAACGGACAGAAAACGTCAGATGAGTTTCTGAATTCCGATCCTGCGACGAGCTGTTGACCAGGCATTGGACAAATGTGATTGTGTGTTTCACATGGCGCGACCAGACTCCCTCCGAGTATAACTCGATATTCTTGTTTCAAAGATAGATGGTATTTCAGTAAACAGCAAAACGAGGGAGAAACTTCACGTGCAATGCGGGGCAAGTACGTGCAAGCTGACCTCGGTCCGAAGAATGAGAAACCATCAATAACAAGGTGGCAAGGCTTCTGGATGATGCCTTAGAACCCAAGACAATGGATCACCTTTCCATTAATTGGTATATTTTCCTGGATGGAGGAGTTACACGTCAGCGCCCATTAACGCGAACCACGATCAATACTACAACCGCCGACAAACCACCATTCGAGGACTGTTGCTATGTGTCTAGTCTGTGCAACAATGACCTCGGATCTAGTTGAGTATGCATGGCGCCGCCTGTGTGAAGTCGACTACCACGTTCATTTCGGGGTATGACCCTGCACGCAGCGATCTCTGCCCATACAACTCTCCGAGTTCTGAAAAACGGCGTTAACTTGGACCCAAATCATAAATACATGTTCTACACGCCGATGCTTTCTTGGGATCAAACACTCACTGTATTTCGAAATTTCGGTCATGTCTACTAGTAGTAGTATCAGCCAAAGGTCCGACAAGTCGGAGCTCGAGTCCAGTAATAATGACTTCCGCCGCCCGTTCATCCGAGGAGAGAAATAACAGCCATGGAATAGAACTTACGGTGAAACGGTTTCTGCGCATTGTCAGTGTCCGACCACCACATGCAGCGTTGTTGAGTGCTGCGGCGCAGCAGGGAGAAAAGGCTTGGAAGTTGAATTACGGAAGCGCTGATTGATCGACCCTAGTTACCTACTAGTACGACTGCGCAAAATGGGATGGAAACGATCATTTTTCAAAGCCTGGTTCAAGTTGTAGGTTGGGTATGGCTGCGGTCAACAGAGCCAATACCTTAGCCTGAGGGCCATTGCGTACAACATGGGCATTAGAGTAGTAGCGCAGCAGCTATGCATGACTGACGTTACGAAATAACAGTGACCTGCGGTGACCCAGGCTTGCGAAGAGTCCAACGTTTAAGTGTGCTTCCCAAGGCGGAGCAGAGAGCTGCAATGAAAACAGGGTGGAACTTGGCAAGACACTGGAGATTCTAGACGAACCCATTCCTCATAATTTAATCGACAAGGTCAACTCGCAAATGGAATAACACATACGCGGCGGCTTCGGGCGGGTATATCCTGGGACCAGGTGCTTATTCAATATCACCATGACTTCCACGCAAGAGATTTGCGCGCTGTACATCCAAATGAACCAACCTGGTAACCACATGATTCCTTTCCAATTTCAATGCCGTCACAGAAGACGACACCGGGCGCTTGAACCATCCCATAGGAAGCCATATCTACACTCGCACTATGCATCCATAAAGCTAGGAGCAGGGCACTTGATGATGATCGAATAACGAACTATCATTATCATCATTTCCGGGTATTCACTGAATTCGGAACGGCATGAATATGATGGTCGTCAAGTTAGACCTATTTAATTTCAATTATGCCTTGGTGACTCTGAGCACGCACCAAGATCACGACCGTGCCCTCTTCGAGCTTCTCTTTGCCAGGTACGAGCTCATACCCGAATAACAGAATACGCCACACAGCCCGATATTTGAAGTGAATGAGGAATGTAACGCACAGATAGCATAGTAGAGGGGGCGTGTCTCCTACACCATTCGCTGGTGGCAAGAAGGCGCGACAATGACTATCAGAGAAGATCATACCTGAGTGTCGTGACGAATACAGGAAACATGACACTCACGGAACACAGATGCGGCGAGATAGAAGAATGCTAAAGGCAACCAGACTGAGACGACATGGGTCAGCGTCAGTTTCTTCATAACAGAAGCTACCCAACCTTTTGAAATGGTCTAGGGATATCTGGCCCTTCCAACGCATCCAAAAGTGACCCTACACAAGGCTGTCATACATGGAAAAGGGATCGGAGGGAGAGAAACAACATACGATGACCACGAATAAGTTGATAATCTGAATGTCCAATATTTTCCCTTTTCGAAACTGAAGTCGGAGTATATATGCTGAGTGCTCTGGGTTCGCCTTCCATTCGCGGCCAGGTTCCCTCGCAATTCGTTATCTCTGGCACAAGTTCTTGTCATCGAGCACAGGAACTACGAGCACAGACCTACCACGACGGGACGGATCGATGCGACTGTCGTTGATGATAATGCAGAAATCGAGTTCTCTGTTATGCCATGTGCATGTTCGGAACAGCGGCGGATTTCCCGCCTATTTTTTTTGGACAAGACTTTGCTTGTTAATCCCACCGATGGTTTACACTCGATGATTCAGTGGGCCTACAAGAGTGAGCATCGCCACGTTTGACGTCGAATGACGCCCTGCATTAACTTGGACCTTGCCTAGGGCGATGTGACATGTGAGCGAGAGACGTGCTGTGCTACATAGTAGGTGGTTTCTGACCCTCAGGCCGCAGGTTAGAAGCGCAGACTCGGCCGCCGGCGATGTCCGAGACCCTCCAAATTACATAAACCTCGGAAGTAAACAGCCCCAAAACTATGTGGTTGCAATGGAGCATAGCACAGCACCCGTCCGTCGAGCGCAACATGGACAACGGTATTTGACGACCACAATTCCCGTTACCCCGATAGGCTGTCCAATCCCTGACGCCAAGGGCTGGAGCAGTATGGGTTTCTGACCCGGGTCGAGGGAAAAATTCTCGTGCGTGTCTTCTCAGTGTTCCGTGAAGCAAGCTGACTCGAAGTGGATCGTGGACACTGCCCATCGGAGGGCCGTATGATTTTGCTCTTCCCTTTGCGGACGTGGTAGGGTCATTTCCGTAAGTCTCTCTCGGACCTGCCACTCGGCGTCGTGCGAACAGCCAGCGGGAGGGACGGAGCAGTCTGGGACAGCAAGTGTGGGCGTGAACGTCCTCTAGACCTCTTTTTTATATCGTCCAGCATGTATATAGCGCGCGTGGGCCGCTGAGATTCCGACCCCGTCTCTCCGTCTCTCCATCCTCCGGTCTTTTTTCAAAGGCACAAGCACAAGAGGCCTATTGTTCATGCCACGATTCGCCATGTCTCAGAAACTCACGTTCACGACGGCGTATATGCTCAACACCACTGTGTCCAACGCGACCGACGTCATCTACTACGATGTCCAGACGCCCGAATGGGAGCCACATTTGACGACCGTGCGGAGACTCGATCCGCGTACGGGCATGTACGAGCTCACGGGCAGCGTTCGGAGCGAGGGAGACAAGCCTGTCGCGGTAAGCTTGTACGGCGGGGCGTTCGAACCCGTGGAACAATGGATCAAAAAGGTGGATGGGACGATGCCAGGAGAAAGGTGGGAACGCTATTTGCTTTGCATGTGCCATTTGGCTGGTTTTGCGTGGAATGCTCATGGGAATCGCGCCTCATCTACATAGCCGGTGGCAATTCGATGATGGCGAGGGAAACGTATTCGCATGGAGCATAGCGAACAAGCGATTGGAAGCGAGAATGACGCGGCGTAGGGATGTCCGAGTGACACCCGTCGTAGCTTTATAGCGCAGAAAGAGTGAAGACCAAACGGCCCCTTGCTGCCTTGTACCAGCACAAGCGATACCCCTTCGTGGGTATGATATCGCAGCACGCATACTTGGAAATCGAAAATTCGATCGTCGGGTCGGTGGACGCTATCATACGCCGGTCTTTTTCAGAATCGTTTCGCGCAAGGAAATGCTGATATATTGTTTGAATAGTCTCGTTGTTGGTCGTGGAGCGCAAGCGCAGAACAGAAACTCTAGCGTAATCTTGCATTCGATTGTACTGTCTCTGGTAGACAGTGGAGAGACAACGAACTCTGTCAACTAAGATATTTTTGATTAGTGAACCGTAGGAATGGATAATCGTCGTGTCATCCTTACTTTTGGCTTGGTCGCCAGGCGTCGTCGTGGGAGTCCTCGACTAAAAAATCGTACCAGAGCTTCACAATGGGAGCTGTGCTCAGGTGCCAAAGGGCATGTGCATCCAGGATGCGGCCCAGCGGTGGAAAATCGAAGAGCTCGAGTGCGGTCGCAGCTGTGGTCAGAAACACAAATATGCCTGCTTTGTAGATATGCCGTGGGTAGTACGTCTTGGACGCGTAGGGGAACCGTTGGAATAACGGAACTGGGAGGGAATACAACAGCCACACGATGTTGTGAGAGATGCCCAGGATGAGGTTGAAGGCCATGTTGTACGTATAGTCGAATCGAGGTAGAACGCTTAGATATGTGACGTGAGACAGATAAGCAATGGTGCACAATGCAGACCATGAGAGGCGTAGGAGCGAGCGTCCGTCCTCGTCGGGTTTGGATGGCCGAGGATACAAGTTTGCCATGCGGATGACTGTACCGTAGAGTGCATAGAGGATGGCCAGTGCAGCCGAAAAGTAATCCAGCTTCTCAGTGAGGGGTAAATCTACGTGGTCGTTAGACAGAAAAAGGGTGCCAGATGCATGATTATCACCTCTCGTATGAAAGACCGCTGACCATATCCATGCATTGATGCTCACGTACGCCCAGGTAAGATAGTATCCCCGGAAAGGATGACTCGGCGATATTTTTCGGTGGATTTGGCGAGCGCCTTGCAAATGAAACCACATGTTCCAGAGAGAAAATGCGACCGAAGCAGGCTCTTGCATGCCGAGGAAACGCCAGAACGGCCATTTCCCGTAGTATTGCTGAATATCATGGCCAAGACTGATAGACTTATCCGTCAGCATGTGCATGCACTGGTATTTACAGTCATCTGTGCATGTCCAACGCGTCAAGCGGAGGTCGAGTGGGAGGGTCGTCCACGGGTGACAATGATCGCCATAGCATGTCGAGACGCAGTTCTGGAACTCGGAAGACCTGTCTCCTGACGAGCCATAAGCCGTGATCGCTAACAGCGCGAGGACGCAGAGAAAGGCCTTCATGATGGATGCGAGACAAAGAAGAAAGACGCCCGCTCAACAAGTTACATAAGCTCGACTTGCCCACCATCTTACTTCCAACCAAAAGGTAAGTAAGGATCGTCCAGAACAGCTTTCATGACCACAAAATGTCCCCAGAGCTGCTCGCGGGAGCCAAAAACTCGGCTCTGCACTACGTGACCGTCGATTAGGAACACCAGCGGCGACGTCTATCGTGTTCTAACAACTGTCTCGCCAATCTGGGTCATCCGCCGACATGGTTCGAAGCTCTCAATCCACCACCTTTTCCGCGTCCACCTACTTTGACGACCGAGGCCCTCACGCAGCCGCCCAACCCATCACCGAATACGTGAACGTAAGTCCTTTCTGATCGCGACGACGTATCGAAACGCTTGAAGCGAAAAGAAAAGCCACATTCCCGTCCAATAGTGTCCTACTTTTTCCCAAAAGGCGTCGGCGAATATCATTATGGGGTGAGTGAATCGGAATGGTTCTTGTGCACTCGGGGAGCCGATATGAACGTTTTATGTCTAGGAACGACACCCGATGAAACCGCATCGACTGACGCTCACGAATGCGCTTGTCATGGGTTATGGTTTAGACAAGCAGATCCACCACATTTATAACCCGCGCCCTGCAACGCAAGCAGAACTCGAAATGTATCACGACCACGACTATGTCGAATTTCTATCCAGGTCAGTCTATCCAGCACTCGCGTGTTTGAGCGAGCAACGATCGTTACAGGGTGACTCCGGGAAATCAAAACGACATGCGACATTTGATCGATACGTTCAACTGCGTCGAAGACTGTCCTATATTTTCTGACATGTACGAGTTTTGTCGTATGTATGCTGGTGCATCACTCGCTGGTGCACGAAAACTTTGCGCTGGCGCATGCGACACTGCGATCAATTGGTCGGGTGGCCTACACCATGCCAAGCGAGGGGAAGCAAGCGGTTTTTGCTACGTCAACGACATTGTGCTCGCGATACTGGAGCTTCTCAGGTAAGAGGAACAAACTTCATATGTCGCGCTTCCCTCAACTGGTGTTATAGATATCATCCAAGGGTGCTATACATTGACATCGACATTCACCACGGCGACGGCGTGGAGCTCGCATTCTACCATTCGAATCGCGTCATGACCGTGTCGTTCCACAAATACACCGGCGAGTTCTTTCCCGGAACAGGCAAGCTCGATGACAACGGCGCTAATCTCGGCAAACACTTTTGCCTCAACGTACCCCTTCAGGATGGGATCGACGACGAGATGTATCTCACCGTGTTCAAAACCGTCATCGAAGACACCGTCGCCGCTTTTCGCCCGACCGCGATCGTCCTGCAATGCGGTGCAGACTCTCTGGGCTGTGACAGACTCGGCGCATTCAACCTCTCCATCGCCGCACACGGCGAATGCGTCAACTTTGTCCGCAAATTCAACGTACCACTACTCGTCCTCGGCGGCGGGGGTTACACCATCAAAAATGTCAGTCGATGCTGGACGTACGAAACTGCCGTGCTCGTCGGCGCCGAGATCCCAGACGAGCTCCCAGCGACGGTCTACGACCCGTTTTTCCGCGACTCGCAGTGGAAACTGCATCCACCCCTGACGGGCCACGTCGAGAACCAAAACTCGGCGGCGTCGTTGCAAAAGATCACGATCGGGATTCGCACCAAGTTGAGATACCTCCAGGGCGCGCCGAGCGTGGCGATGCAGGAGATACCGCCCGACCTCGAGGGGCTCCTCGCAGACGAGGAGCGGACGCAGGACGAAAAGGAGGAGGAAAGAGGGACGGCGTTGGTGGGGGAGAGACGGAGTGATCGGACGATGGCGAGGAACGAGTATTTTGATGGGGAGAACGACGTCGATCCAGAGCCGGTCTCTGTGAGTACCCGGCGGGCGTCTATGTCTGGGCGGCGATCACGAGGGATGGGGCGGCGGGGTCGGGGGCGGGCGAGGAGCCGGGGAGCTGCTGTTGCTGCGCGAGAGCCTGATGGGGATGAGGATGGGGATGAAAATGGGGCGGTGACGACGGTTAGGGGTGCGAGGTCGAGAGCTAGGAAACCGCGCAGGTCGAGAGGGAAGGCTGCTGCAGCGGAGAAGGAAAAAGACAAGGAAAAGGAAAAGGACAAGGAGAGGGAAAAGGAGAAGGATTTGACAGACGTGGATCTCGATGCTACAGCGGAGGCAGAGTCGTGGCAGGGACCAATGACGCCGATGGACCTCGACGTCGATGTATCCTGACTGGGCAGCCCTTTCTTTCTGTTGTTTCCGAAGCCATGTTGGCGTGTAATATGTTGTGCATATAATGTACTTCGTGTAGGTTAGGAATCACGTCTCACAAGGAAATGTCTCGAGGTATCTCATTAATGCCAAGAAGGTGAAGGCGATGATACAACTCTATAATGTTACGCCTATGAAGGAGACTAGGGTAAAACACACCACGAGCAGCAACTGTCCTATCAAGTCCATCAGTGCAGAGTGGATGGGTAACGCGTACATGTCAGGATCCAGCCCTTTCGACCATAGATAGTGCGTGAGCGATTGTGCAACGTGGAGGGATATCCAAACCTGTCGTCGTCGTTCAGGACACGTTCGAAACCAAAAGAAAGCTTGGCGCACTCACTGCACAACAGAAGAATATAAGGGAGAAGATAGCAAATAAGACAGGTAGCTTGAGCCAGCCAAAAGTGTGAAGGATGACAAGGAAGATGATCTCTATGGGTACAGTCACCAAGATGAGCGTGAGCATCACGAGCCGGGATGACGGTCCGGTGTCTTTAGCATGGGAGAAATGCGATGCAGCAGCGTGTAGAGAAGTCGAGAGACGGGATATGAATATAGACCCCACGCTTCCCGGTAAACCTACCAGTGGGTTCAGTGGTGTGAAGGACTGACGTAAAAATGACCTCACCACTAATCACGACGGCAAGCATAGGGAACCCTGGATACCTGGAAGCAAACATATCGAGCACGATACCGGTGCCGCTACTGATGATCATGGCGCCGAAAAGGGGTGTCCAACCTTGCCATATCAAATCTCTGACCACGTTGTTACCTCGCACGATGACAGCACATGTTACTGCGGAACATATGAGCAGTATGGCAAGGATGAGGGGTAATACCGTGTTAACCCAGTTGATGAGGATGGAACATATGGTCCCGAGGAAAGAGAGCGTTACAAGATCTCCGAGGAAGGATGCGACTGGCGGAGCAATATTGTCTAAGAACGTGTGGTCAGATCGAGAGGAAAAAGGTCGTCAGTGGTACGAACCTGGATCACGCCCATAGCGACGACAGAGTACAACGAGCCAACACATGAATGACCCAAGAAGAATGCTCGCCATGCAGGCAGAGAGCATCGACGATGCTGCGACCATGACGAATCTGACTGAATGATGAGGCCGAGGGGTGGAGTAAAGTATTTCAGAGCCTACTCGACGAGTCCGGACTTGGGGAGTCCCGTGTTGATAGGTAAAGGACGGGATGCTCTCACAACGAGACGCATTGTGCTATTGAGCGCTGCATCCTCTGAGGGTGGAGGGGGCGGAGGATTTGGAACAAAGAGGGATAAAAGCACGGTCACAGAAGCAGCTACGCAAGCCACTACGGTTGCCTGTACTTGCAGGAGTGCCATATTTCCAAGGATGATTTTGCGGCGACGTTTTGGGTCATCGAGTTCACCCATGTTTGCGGCTGTCCCAAGTCTTGCAGAGAGATTCATTTCGAGGTTTCCCATGAGGTTCATGATGACGGGGACTATCATGATGAGCTCTCCGATGGAACGCATGGCTCTCCAGCGCTGTTAGAGTGTGGGTCGGTTTTCCGTATACGGGTGATGCATGGAACTCACCGACACGTGGTCCAACAGTTCGCCAGTGAATAAAAGGCTGACAGTGGTGAGTAGCAGGGTGGGTGCGCTCTACGATGTCTCGTCACGACGTTGTCCTCGGTGTGCGTTGGGGACGGCGCACCTCGAGGACGATGCTGCTCACTTGTGTCCACCGCTCTGTGCCTCTCGTTCGACCCTCTGCGCCGAGGAGTGCGGTGTTACCGTCGTCGCCATGGTCAGAGTCGCCGTCACCGTCGTCGTACTCGCCGTTCTTTGGCACTGGAACGTCCCCGAGCTCGATGTTGTCTGGCGGTGGTGTCATCGTCGTCGTCGTCGTCGACGTCGCTGAGCTCGGTGTGTGGGAACGTGTCTGTATTACATAATCAGCGACAAAACCATTGACGCTCATGATACACTCTTGCCAGTGTGTAAGTGGAACGACCTAAACGACGACCTTGTCCTCCTCCTCCCCCGCCTCACCGCGTCGGTCGTCCTCGTCGCTCATCGTGGCGTTGACAACGCTTGTTCCGCTCACAAACACCCACCGCCGCTGTGCTCAACGTTGCCCGACGGACCACCATGTCGTCCAAGCTACAATCCTACACGCTCCCCAACGTCGTCCGGTCGTCGCTCTTCAAAAACCAGTCCGAAGCAGTACCACCGATAGACGAACTCGAAGCACTCCATTCCGAGCTACAACTCCTCCGCCAAAAGACACTCGAGCGCGCCAAGAAGGCTGGCGATGACCTCAAAACGATCGAAGAGTCCATGCGGAGAGCAAAGGAAAAGGTAAAGGGTAAAGCGAGGGCAATGGACAGGCTCAACCGGGAACGCGGCTGTACGTCTTTCCATCCTCGTTCGCGCGACAATACTCACCCTCGCCTTGTTCGCCTCATCACTCCTCTCGCGTTATATATCTAATCTCGTCGTCGAAATATGCCATCGTTGGTGCGCGCGAAAAATATACGTGTGCTGTTCTGCGCCCATGCTATACACTCATATATGTATGTGACGCAATATCTCTGTGGCATCGGCCATTTCCTGCCGGGTGTCTTGACCATCCTAGTCACACCGCCCTTCGACCCGGACGAACAGAGTTATTCCGCCACTACAATGAACGGCTCGGTCAAGGCCCGGGCACCTTCAATACCGACATCAGCCCTCTCATCTGTCAAGGGGTCACAGGATCCTCGTCGGCCGTAAGCACCTCACTAGTCTAGTTCTACCTAGGCGTTCTTGACCACACGGAATCAGATTACCCGCTGACCTGAAGCAGAAGAAGAAAAAGCGTAAACGAGAGGACGATAGTGATTTGGAAGGTGCGGCGTAAATGTACTCGATGATTGACCTCGGAATTAATCTACGAATTCGACAGACACCGGAAAGGCTATCAAGACAGTGCCAACAATCCACGCACCATCCGCTCTGCCACCCAAACCCAAGGTTGCAGGTTCGACATCAAATCATGCCAAAGCAAGTCTTCCATATCTATCCTTGGGGATAGTGCTGACAGAGGTTTAGCCACTTCATCTGCCCGATTTTGCCATCCCACCCCTCGTGCAACTACTCCCTGCGCGTCCTCCTGTGCCCCTAGCACCCATGCCTGGACCCAGCCAGCCAACGGAAGTTATGGAGGATTTCAGCAAACTGAAACAACCGTCACAAGTTACGGTCAACACGTTCTACTCGAGCATTGAGCATTGGATACGAGGGATCAAGGAAGAAGACATCGGCTTCCTCGAATATACAGGAGACGAAGTGGAACCATACATCATGCCCAAGCTTGGACGCCATTATTTGGACGTGTGGGAGGAAATGGACACTGAGCTTTATGGTGCACCACTACCCGGACTTGCACCTCAACGAACCGCCGATGGTTTGCCCCTGCCGAAATGGGATCCTTCAACGCTTGCGGAATCAGATCTTGCGGCTGAGGAGCGAAGTCATGGTCCACTCACCGAACGACTTATCAGCGCTCTTTTACCCATCCAGGATGCCGCTTCGTCGTGGAAGGGCGTCAAAGCAGCCGAGGATGCCATGGAGGGTCGACCGGGTGGCACTGGGGCTGCAGCAGCTAGACGAGAGAAGGTGAACGTCGCCGACCTCGAGGAACGAATACAAGACACGATGCGGTTTCATGGTCTGTTGGGAAAGCCGGTAAATGATATGGATGTACGCTTTATAATTTCCTTTTCTCTGATCCAAGACTCTCCTAGCCCGATTACTCCACCAGAGTAGACGATCCGATCGCCACAGCGCTCCGCCATGCACAAAGCGAACTCCGAACGGTGGTCACTATGAACAAGGCTCGGAAGGAACGTTTGGCAAGCATCGCCAAAGACCGTCTCGGTTACCAAGAATACTTGGAACTCCGAGATACGCTCGATAAGAGCATCGTCGCCCTCTACGGTAAACTCCAGAAAAAGGATGCCCCGAAGCTCTCCAAGAAGAAGAAAAAGGGTCCCGAAGTCAACGGCAATGTCAACGGCGGCGGTACTACTGTCGAGCTGCCGAAACCGCCACCCTCGGCGCTTGGTCTTGGCCCCGATGATGATCTTCATCTGGTGGTCCCAGATCAGCTGAAGCAATTGGTCGAGACGAGACGGCAGTGGGTCACGACGGTAGGGGGTATCTTTGACGAGAAGGAGCGGGTATGTCCTGGTCGGATCTGGGGTCTCCCCAAGAAGAGCATCTACGAAGGCTTGGAGGAAGCCTTGAAACAGGACACGCAGCAGTCGCTCGAGTTGAACGGTATCGATAACGGTTCACGGACTAGTACACTTGCGAATGCGACACAGGGAGACGAGATGGACGTGGGATGAGGGGGTGGAGTTCCGCATTCGATCATGTTTTTTTTGTTGACGTTAATCTTATTTCTTCATGTTCATCGCTCACAGTCTACCTTCAAGTGTACTCTGCTTTGCAAACCCACCGTGCTTATTCGTTCACATTGTACTACTTGCTCAGCTGGTATGGAATGGAAAGATGGTTCTCTCCTCGACATGCAGAGTACACATGCCAAGGAGGTATCTATGCGTCTGTTTTATGCTTTTTCGACTTTTTGGGCGACTCTCCCTCGACTTTGCGCTTCTTTCCTTTAGCCTCTTTTGTTTTCGCCGATTTCTCTCTGGCTGGAGTCGCTGTGTTACTCGCAGGCTTGTCCCGCGCGGTCTCGACCTTGTCCACGACCACCATCGACACGTCTTCTGACCGGGTCTGCTGAGACCGGGCGCCGTACGGCACGAAAGTGTGTTTGAGCACGTCCTTGGAGTACGACGGACGCGGTGGATCTTGGTACACAATAAGATGGGGCGCGGCAGGTGTCGCTGCCGACGGACGCGTAGAGATAACGATGTGTCGGGATACCTTTTTGGGTGCTGCCGATAACAAGGAAAAAACGTGAACGGAAAGAGACGACATGAGAAGCGGGAAAGGCAAAAGTCTGTACCGATATAGAGTTTTCCCTTTTTACGTTTTCGGGGGAGAAGGCATGTGAGACCTCGGAGGTCTTCCGCTCCAGCGATGTCTGCATCGTCTTCGTCCTCGCCCCCGCCGATGGACCAAACGTCGTACGAGGCAGTCTTGCGCGTGAAGTCACCGATCCGGGCAGTTCGCGACGAAGAGGGCGGATCGATCTCGAGTCCGTCGAGATGTGTCGCTTTCAACTAACCCGTTCTCGTCTCAGTGGGGGAGGTGAACGCGAATCGACGTGACGCGGCGTACCGTATCCGGGACTCGGACGAGCCAAATCTCGGTCTCCTCGTCCTCCTTGACGGCGTCCCACTCGAACTCCCTAACGTCAATGCCATGGTCGAGCAAGACGGCGCCCTCGGGGGGTGCGTACGCCCAATGGGGGTCGTCGCCCTCGTTTTTGGCGGTGTCGGCGACGGCGGTGTTTGTGGTGGCGGCGGAGGTTGGTTTGGACTTTTTCTTGGTTTTCTTGGGCTTTTTTTGGAGGATTTGTTGGGTGATGCCTGTCTCGAGATCGGACGAGAACATTGTGCGACGAGGAGTAAGGAGGAGCGGCAGGCGTCGATGTCCCGTTGTGGGTTGTTTGGCAAGAGCTTTAGAAATAAACACTGATCTATCCGATTCAAACATAATCTTCGTCGTTCGCAATGCTATGTACATGCAGAAAGCTGAGACAGAACCATTGTTTGTATATGCAAACAAGCACTAGTGTAAGGACGGAAATTGAAGAAAGGTATGGTTTACAAGTACATGATTTAGATGTGTTCCGCAGGAGGACATTCGGCATAATGGACGTGACAGCTATCAAGAACAAAATGACTCAGTCATCGCTCGCTAGGGACAATGAACTGGGTACTTACCAATGAAGAGCAAAAAACAAGAGTGACAAAGAATTCTGATGTAGCACAAAAAGCATTGTTATACAAGTCTATGATGATGGCGAGCAGGGCTCGCATCTCCGATTAGGCCGAGATCACGCCTGCAACTTCCAACGCCGAGGCATCTCTCACCTCCCACGATGATTTTTCACCATGGACACCATCTTCCTTTGGACAGACTTTCGGCCAGGTGCCATTGCTGCCGCTGAGAGGAGGTCCTCGGTCGGAGAGGGCATTCATCACGGAGAACAGGTAATCAACGACCGCAACATATCCCTTGGCGACTGCAGGGTAGAGGGATGTATGCCCATCTTGGTTGCGGGCTGGAGCGTCACACCCAGAAACGACTAGAAATTCGATGGCCTCCTTCATCCGCGAACACTTCAAGGGTTCACTTTCCATTGCGCTGAATAAGATGTCAGGAGTGAGTGGTGCGTTTAGGGAAAGGAGGTGCTTTACGATCCTGGCATCCCATTTTCGTATGGCGAGGTACCAGTGGAGAGGAGTCACCCCATGAGTATTGGGTATCGTCGGGTCGCATCCGCACTCAGCCTGTAGAGATGACCTCTGACCCATACCCAACCCGCGCAGTACCCGTACCCGTGGTCCGCGAGGTAGGTAGGGACAGAGAGAGGGCGAGGGTGCGACATCGTTATCGCGAGGTCGACGACAAAACATGTTGCGTGGTGCAGCCATTCTTCGCCCGTCCAACCCATTGACAGGCCCTCGGGTCTGACGAGATGGGTCACAACCATTGGTCGAGCCTGAGTCCACGGGGTCGTCATGTGATATTCGCCACATGACCAACGGGGCCGCACTGCTACCGCGTGCTGGCTTGTTCGGCTCCAAGCCAACTCGTACTCTCTCCTGTTGCTCAGCGTACAACCACCAGATTTCTCTCAAACACCATGAGTACAGCCAATCCTGTTCAAAGTATCATGTACGTATTTCGATTACCTTCATAATCCCGTCAGGAATGGGCTGAACTTGGTTCAAGGGCGAAATCGATCATCATCAAAGGTGAGGGTTTCATTGCTGGACTTTTATTCCTGTATACGACATAACTTATTTCAGACATCAAACTTCGCACTCGAACGCGCGGCAAGCTCCCAGTGGCAAGACAATTCTATGTCGAAATTTCTGTAGGAGAAGCCTCGCAGTCCACGACCACCGCAAAGGAAGCAAAGAATGAAACCTCTTGGGATCAAGTCTTCTATTTGTAAGTACGCGTTCTTTACTTTCTTCCACCGTACTAAATATTCTCAGCGATGGGGACGATCGTTCCCAGTTGCTCGTCAAGGTTTACCAGAAGCACCGTGTCGGAAAGGACAAAGAAGTCGGAAGGATCATTGACACAGTCAGTGGGGTATTGGGAAGATTGAAGGATGGCGGTACGATTCTATCAAGGCTATCTGAATGCAATGTTCCTTGATCGCACTCTGGCATCACAGTGTTCGAAGACACGCTCCGCAAGCACACCTCCGAAGAGTCCGATCTTTCGGGGATTACAATCAAGTTCGCACTCGCCGCCGAACCGCATGGCCAAAGCAGCGCAAAAGAACGTCAAGCTGCCGACGCCGTCACTAGGGCGACTGGAGCAGTCGACCCACTCGGCTCCACTCTCGTAGCCGTCGGTCTCATAGGTTCCGCAGTCGATACTGGTACCAAAGTGTTAAATATCGTGGCCAAGGCACAACAGGTACATACAATGGAGACTACATGGGGTGTTTTACTGCAGAGATTGGGGCGCTTCAACGAGGTAGTGACCAGGCTCGCAGAGGTATTTGGTTCTCCATCTCTTGGCGTTCACACAGTCTGCATGCCGCACAGATTCACCCGTATGCGTCGTTGGCATGGTCTGTCATATCAGCCGCAAACAAAGTCTGCCGTTTCATATTTGCACCTCTGCTCGTCTCTTCATGTTGTCCAATACAGGTGCTCATAAACCAGAAGAACCGCGACGACCGGATCGTTCGCTTATCAGGCACGATGAGCGACACCTTTTCATTCGTTGATGACATCAAATTCATGAAGGAAATCGGCAAGCACGTTGAGACTATGATGCACCTCCTTCAGCAAGTGACGGAGTGCGGGTACTTCATTGCCCAATATGCGAAAGATAGCTTCTGTCCGTGGCGGCTGGCTTTGCAATGATGACGAGTACTAACTTCGAACTCTAGTAACTTGGACGGTAAAATACGCGATCGCTGACATCGATCAAACGATTGCTGCTTACGAGAGCAGTTTCCTGGACCTCAAAACGGCGCTCTTAGAAGGAGTTGCAGTGCGTACGGCGATAACTGTCGTTCGTATGATGAATGTTGTAGAACGCATTGGTACGCTCGTCATCTTGAGACTGTCGGTGAGGTGTTCACGGACGTGGAATGTAGCGTAAACAATCGACCTGGACAGATTGTCTTATGCAGAAGGCGCTAGGTTTCAGTGAGAGAAGGGATGTCTACCAGGGACTCGCGAGGCGTTCCTCAAAGAAATTTGCGACATGCTCAACAACCCAGACGAGGATGCCCCACGTGTGTGCCTTCTAACCGGCGTCGCCGGATCGGGAAAGTCTGCGGTGGCTCACTCTATTGCTCGACTGTATGACGGACAACAGCGGTTGGGCTCGTCCTATTGTTTCTCCAGGACTGACGTCGCGCACCGCAACCCGACCAATCTGTTCGTCACCATCGCACGTGACCTCTCTTATCGCGATCTGCAGTACAAGGCCGCCCTCTGCCAGGTCTTGAAAGATGATCAAGCGCTCCGCACGTCGCAATCGCCAATGGAGCAACTCGAGAGGCTCCTCATCAAACCTTGCCAGGACCTTCATGCCATCGGGCCGTCGGTCATCGTCATTGATGCCCTCGACGAGAGTGGTGACCCAACGAGTCGTCAACACATTCTACGTGCCCTTTCTGAGAAAATTGCCAAGAATGCCCTTCCGAGCCATCTTCGTTTCCTCATCACTGCTCGCCCAGAAACCGACATCCTCACCGAACTCCCGGCTTGCCCTCAGACTGTCCTCCACAAACAGATGAGCGAGATCCCCGAGGATGTCTTCGATGGAGATATTGAGACATTTATCCGTCACTCGCTTCGTAATCAATATCCTGCACTCGAATCCTTCTGGCCAGGCCAGGAATGGTGTAGACTACTCGTTCGTCATTCGCAGAAGCTCTTTCAGTGGGCTTCCACTGCCTGCAACTTCGTTCGTGGAGTTAATGTGACCGGGCTGGACTTATGTGAAAGACTCGAGGTACTGCTGCAAGTTGACAATACTGAAGGTGTCCACCCACTGGACAGGCTCTACCAAACCATACTCGGGCAACAGTTTACCTTGGATGGTGCTCGGCGTCGCTTCCAAGACGTGATGGCTGTTGTACTTACCCTCCACGAACCCTAATCAATCAACTCCCTTTCTGCACTCTTCATCATCCGACAGCTGAATGTCCGTGGCATCATCAAACCCCTGGGATCATTGCTCGACAGGGTACTTGACGACGAGAAGCCAATCCGTCCACTCCATACCTCGTTCCGCGACTTTTTACTCGACAAGCATCGCAGCTCAAACTTCCATGTCGACATTCAGTCTCAGCATTCTCTCCGTCTTGGACGGGCATTGCTTGTTTGCATGCGAACCATGCTCCGATTCAACATCTGTAATCTCAAGGACTCTCGAATCCGAAACGTGGACATCCCCGATTTGCCAACCCGGGTGAACACAGCCATTCCTTCCCACCTTGCATACTCCTGTCGCTACTGGATGGACCATCTGCAACATGTCGACTGTACTGCAGAGTTGTCGAATGATGTGACCCTCTTCTTCAAGGATGTGTTTCCCTACTGGCTTGAAGCCATCAGCCTCCTCTCCCTCTCCTCTCCCCTATCAACTATCCTATTTGCCCTGGAGACCTGCACTACCCTTAGGAAATGGACCAAGGTATTACTAGGACCAAGAGACTGTCACTCTAGCCTCAGAGGCATTCCAATTCATCCAAGTGTTTGCTCCTGTCTTGAGAGAATCCACCCCCCATCTTTATCTGTCAGCCATGCCCCAGACACTTAGCAGCTCCCCAATTTGTGCTCTTTGGGTTGAGCATTTGCAAGAGCATGTCTCCTTCACTTCTGGACATCCTGCCACTTGGCCAGTAGAGGTTCATACCTGGTATGGGCACACAGATTCAGTCTTGTCTGTTGCCTATTCACCTGATGGCAGCCACATTGTCTCTGGCCATTGGAACAATACCATTAGGGTCTGGAATGCAAGCACTGGTCAGTGTATGGCAGGTCCAT
>JBBPOE010000605.1:0-17853 GCA_038091295.1 Tylopilus felleus | reverse complement strand
AAACCAAAGCAACCATGAACCGACCCTTTCAAATGGTGCACGTTAACCTGCTCAATGGCGAACTTCGGGTAGCTGGTCAGCCATTGGGTAGTTTGCCGGATGAGATCAAGAACTCGATAGAATTCCAACGAATATTTCGTGATGTACGTATATCCTGTCTTATCACCGAGTATTCCTGACTATCTCTCAAGCAGGGATTCTTAACGTTACCATCTGATGTCCCAGGAATGGATTTCATGACCCTTACTATGACGTCCAAACGCAAGGTGAGTGTTCAACTGCTTCACAACATCATAATTGTTTAGATGATTTTAGGTGCACTTTTCGCTGCGAGATGACATATTGGTACTTCGAATGCAATGCGATCAAATAGATGATCCCGTTGTGTTGATTCCTTCGAGCAAGCTTCAGGGGGACCTTCCACCAGCAGTTGTCGATGGGCATGTTCATTGGCTGAATCCATCTGCAAAGTTCATCGAGATACGCCCACTTGATCGGCTTTGGGAAGAATCTTCCGAGCACTGGAGGATTGACCTTTCATCTGGATCATCTCGCATGCACAGGGGTCAGGAGACCCTGGTGGATATTCAGAGTCCGACATGGGCGATGATTTCCAAGTGTTTCAAGTGTTTTGATGCGAGATCTTTAGATGAGCCTCAGAATCTCATAATCACCACATCCCCAATCCATCCAGCATCCGTACCGCAGTTGTCTGTCACTTTGCCACACTACAGCTTGTCGTTTTTCGTCAATGAAATGGAAGAACTCGAGTCCCGTGACTTCAAGCAAATGGTTTACGACGAGGATCAATGTGCTGGGACACTGTTCGGTTTAGAGAACATCCTCATTCTCCGGCCATCACGGACTCTTGTACCAAGGACACTTATTCCTAGGCGTGTCCTCATACAAAACGGCGAGCCCATAATGCATGGGGATCATCAGGTCCAGATGAACACTCCGAACTCATCCTCTGATGCTCCACCCGACGCCGGACCATTGTAGCATGCCTACATTGTGGATACTGAACTGGGTTGCTTGGTAGGGAATGGCGGCTTGGCGAGCACAGAATTTCTTGCTCGTCTGCATGCCATGACCAGCTGGCATCGACCGGATCTACTCACGGGAAAAACAGGCGCCGAGGCAGCACTTTGTCTCTTACAGTCAGCTGGGTGTCGGTCAATTATGAAGCTCAAAGCTCTCAGTAACAGCGACAGCTGGACCCAGTATCCTCAGATCAAAGCTGCGTACAAGGAAATCAAAAGTAGATATTATTGGAACAGCGATTTGTTGTGGCGCAAAGAAACCAGTGCGCAAGAGAAGAATGCTGCGCAACGGGCTGCGTATCTATTTCCCTCGAATGGCACCGGACCAGCCTCTCTACAGGACCACAATGACAATAGATGTGATCATCTAACTACCAGCGCTCCATCGGAACCAGGGCTACCGCAGACCACTCTTTTCTTGTCGCCACGATATCTTTCCATTGAAGGTTCATCAACGCAGATTACACTCAATTATCTCATGTACAACCGACCAGCGCCGACGCTAGCGGCCCGTATCCGCTTGCTACGCAACAATGGAACGTCATCCTCAGATGATATATCCGCGTTGGATCAAATATTCTCTCACTTTAAGACGTCCCACTCATTTCATCAGAAATACCTCGCTCAACTTCATGCCAGTGCGCAGCATGTTCGCGTGGAATCTTGCATGATCCACGGAGTGGCTGGAGAGAATCCGATCGACTCACTCAGGGAGCACTACTCGCAGTGCAGATCAGCTTATCTGGACTCACTGAAAGTTCTGAAGAAGTGCCTGGCTCCAACGACGGCTCCGTATGAACAAACACACAACAGATTGGGTCAATGGCCACCGGTTACCGCGGATGTCCTCTTGCAACATCTCGCATCCACCTCGCCTATTGACATCCCTCTGGGTTGGAAAATTTGTTTGATATCATTGGCGTTGCTCCTCCTGGACCTTCAGCGTTCCCGGAGACTACTTCGATTTGCTATGGAGGGTCTAGAAGAAGATTTCTCGAAGGAATTGGAGAACGAGGGATGTGATGGGTGGGACCCCGAAGAATACCCTGACTGGCTCTTGATTCAAGTGGGTTTTTCTATCCGAGTATTTGTTTCTGCTAACAACGTCATCGTCACCAGGTTCAAGGAAACTTTCTCATTCGTCGTTCTCAGGCAGAAACTGCGATGGAGATCATGTCCCCACGATCCAGTCAAAACACGGTGATCCAGGTTAACATGGGCGAAGGAAAATCATCCGTGATCATCCCGATTGCCGCCGCTGCTCTTGCTGATGGAAAGCAGCTTGTCCGTGTCGTTGTCCCGAAGGCATCGACAGTCCAGATGTTCGAATTATTGGTTGCTCGCCTTGGCTGGCTTGCTAACAGGCCAATATACCACCTGCCCTTCTCTCGTTCCCACAAATCCGGCGACTCTGATATCAATGTTCTACACAAGCTGATGCGTCAGTGCATGGAGGAGCGTGGAATTTTACTCCTCCAGCCCGAGCATGTTGTTTCACTCAAGTTGAAGAGCGTAGAGGCGCAGGTACACAAGTGGAAGCTTGTGACATATTCCATACCGACACTTCAAAGAATATACAAGTCTGTTGTTCCTGCCGTGCTGCGCAAATCGGTGAGAATAGGCAACCATGTTGAGGATGGTCAATTTAGCCAATTGTTCATGTAGGACGGTGTATCCAAGTGGCTGAGCCTTCAGAAATGGATTCATTCTCATGTTCGAGATATTCTCGATGAGAGCGACGAAATCCTTCACCCCCGGTTCCAATTGATTTACGCGCTCGGTCCCCAGAAACATATGGATGGATATCCTGACCGATGGTCAATTACCCAACAAGTCCTACAGCTCGTGAAGAAGCACCTGTATTCCCTTTCTAGACATGCCCCGGAATCCATCCAGTACGAATGCAGCCAACCCGGATTGTTTCCAGATGTTCGCATCATGCGGCCCTCTGATGTTGGACAACGCCTACTGTCGCTAATTACGGAAGACGTGATGGCTGGACAGCTTCCTAGTTTCAACATTTTTCAACACATCCCCCCAGCGTTGCACGACCCGATTCGTAGTTTCATATCGGACAAAGACGTGCTTCAAATTCCGGATACAGTGAAGAGGGTGGAGGGGTACACCAAGGATTCCAAGCAAAGTCATTTTTGGAGTGGACTACTACTACTCCGTGGACTGCTGACTTCCGATATCCTCTTGTTTGCTTTCTCGCAGCGGAGATGGCGTGTAGACTATGGCCTTGTCTCCCAGTCGCAGTCACAACCCGAAGGACACAACACCTCGGACACCACGATGCTTGCGGTCCCATATCGAGCCAAGGACGTACCAGCACCCAACACCCAGTTTGGCCATCCGGATCTCACTGTCATTCTCACATGCCTGTCTTACTACTATGGTGGTCTCACCAAGGAGCAACTGAGCACTTCTTTCTCAATTCTGCTGGACCAAGATGACCCATCCACGGAATATGCACTTTGGATTGAACAATACGATCGCGAGCTGGTGCAGGACTCGCTTCGGAATCCAATTGAGTTGACACTCTACCCATCGGAGCAATGGGACAATGTGATCTTCCCGCTTTTCTCTCGGAATCAGGTAGTCGTTGACTTCTACCTTTCTCGTGTGGTATTTCCGAGGGAGGCGAAAGAATTTCCTTGGAAACTCTCTGGGTCTAGCTGGGATTTAGCCGAGAAGCGAGAGAAGCTCATAACGGGTGAGTGAGCTTCCAGTGCACCTCTTATCGTGTGCAGTTCGGTCGTTGAACCAAGGCTTAGGGTTTTCTGGAACCAACGACGGCCGATGGCTATTACCCATGTCTATCGCTCAGCATGACCTCGACCATCAGAAGGGAACTAATGCCAGGGTTCTCGCATATCTCCTTCGGCCTGAAAATGGATTCTACATGATGATGGCCCACGACAATGGCGAGCGACTGACTACACTACAATTTCTCCGTTTGGTGGCCACGCAATGCCCAGAAATTCGTGTTTTGCTGGATGTTGGCGCACAGATCCTCGATTTTTCCAATCAACAAGTGGCAAAGGCATGGCTGGACATTGTCCACAGCACCGCTGCTGCTGTCTATTTCAACGAGAATGATGAACTGACGGTCCTCACACGGAATGGCATCACTCAACCCCTGTCAGCATCACCACTTTCCCAGCAACTGGACCATTGTGTTGTCTATCTGGATCACGCACATACAAGGGGAACTGACATCAGATTCCCCATTGGATCGCGAGCAGCCGTGACACTTGGGCCCAAGGTAACAAAGGATGCTCTCGTGCAAGGTGTGTTTCGACCCTGTGATCCGATCGCCGCCATCTTACGCTTTGTGAATAACAGGTTGTATGCGGATGCGCAAATTAGGCCATGGTCACTCGGTCATGTTTTTCGCACCTCCCGCAGTGGACAGAAGCATACGTGCTGCGGTCTCCAAGACGAATCCCAAACTTGAAACTCTGGTGACTACTGTCGACATCTTATGCTGGGCAATACACGAGACCTGGGCCGATATTCAACAGCGAGCTCCATGCTGGGCGCAGCAGGGCATGAACCATAGACAGAGACATGATGCTTGGTCTCATTTCCTCGACGGCGAATTCACAAGGGAGCGGCTGTCGGATACATGGCTCCAGCCGGATCTGAAATCGCTGACTGATCTCTATGCGCCTTGTTCCGCTAAAAGTACGACGAATGACTTGTCGGCACTGGATTCAGATATCCGGCAACGTTGCAAAGACCTTGGGGTTCTATTACTTCCTAGTGCGCAGATGGACGAGGAACAAGAACGGGAGGTCCATCGCGAGCGGGAGCGTGAACGACAGGTCGAGTTGCCTCCCAAGGCAGAACCGGCAGAACATTTCCTTCACTCAGACGTTGCGTCCTTCGTGAAGACCGGAATCATCCCTCCATTGGACTCTGGCAGCGCCTTTCTTCCCATCTTCACGACGCTCGCAAAGAGTTCTGCCAAGACTTGCGACTCAGACGTCTGGAGCCCTTTTATCCTGGCCACCGCGGACTTTTGCAGAACAATCAAGCCCGAGTCCACTCAAGGGACAATCGATCAGTACCTCAGACCCGCCCAGTGGATCCTGTCTCGTAATAAACCCCACGATCAAGTACTCGTCTTACTGAGTCCCTTCGAAGTCAATCAGCTGCTTCCCGACATCAGAACGAGCGAACACGTGCACCTGCATGTGTATGCAGCTCGCACATCCCAGCGGATGAAACCGTCGGATGATCTTCAACTTTACACCATCCCCCCTTTGCCTTCCGACTGGACTCCGCCTTGGGCTCTGATCGACCAGTTGAACGTGTTCGCCGGGCAGCTCTATCTCCGAGACTATGAATCGTACCTCAGGTTATGTCGTTTCCTCGACATACCTACGCAAGAGTCGCCCAACGACACAGTCATCCGGCGGAACCTGTTCAATATCCCCGGTAGTTTCGAAGAGAACGAAATCGAGTTCGCTGGTTCTCCTCTTCCCTTCGTGATGGCACTACTTGCCATTCGGACTAGAGGGAGACCGTTCGCACAGACGCACATGGGGAAAATCCTCCAAGGGCAGCTCCTGACAAGGAAAGAATTCGGGGGACCAACGTCGGTCGTATCTGGTCGCAATCCTACTACGCGCGACACATCTGAATCAACATCCATTCGGCCATCCAAGCGAGGACTGGGGACAGATGGAGGGGCCAGTGTAGATTCAGAGAGGCGGCAGAAGCGTCTATGTGCGGACGACATCACATCTGGAGCTATTCCCCCATCGCTTTCGAACGTCGCACCAAACGATGTCGAGTCCTCGACCCTGCCCGAGTCAATACTTTGGCGATCTAAGCGAGGGCTTCAGACCGCCGATATATCTGATGCGAGTTTAGAGCCACCGCAAAAGCGTTCGCGTGTGGATTAATGAAATGACAAAGTGTTTGATCAGGTATGCATTTCCTGATGGCTATACCTATGGAGAACTCATACGCTCCTTTGCAGACCTTCAAGTTCCCAAGTTCCTTCTCCTATCAGTTATTATGACCTTGTGCAGATGATTTTGAGGTCAACGATTGTCAGGACAGTTTGCTATTTGATATCTCGTCACTGCCATTCTCGAGTTCTGTATATGCGTCCCAAAGGAACCCTACTTTTATTCCATGGCAAAAATACATCAGAAGCTCGTCTGTGCGCATACTCGTAGTCTAGAGCTCTACCATTCAATCACGGTTCTTTCTCCATACAAGCACGTTCACGACATCATCGCTCGAAGTGGAAGTGGATGCATTGTCTCGACGCCTCTTCACACACTTTCCGTCGTGTTTGACTCGTAGCACAATCTGTTTTTGGTTTTCCAGACACGCCATCATGATCTCTCCTTCAGGTTGCATGCATGCATGTATCGGTTTCGCAAGCTACTCCGTTACTCGCAGTATTGCTATTAGATCTCTAACAGGCGACAGAGGGCAAGTCTAGATCAGAGTGCAAATCAGGAAGGATACGATGTGCTCACCGTCTACCCATTTCACCAAAGTAATGGTCTGGATCCCAGGTCATCTTTGAGGCTGCCGTCCACCCCAATGAGGAGACAGGCCTAGCAACCACTGAGTCACGGCCGACATCCCAGGATAGGTTTGCTCAGTCAGCGAAGCCAATCACCATATCCGCACTTGCAGTGCAGGGGTTACGTTGAAGTATTCGGCTCCTGCGCTGAGTATCCCCGTGTCTAAATTAACCATATCCACACTGACTTGTTTATCAGGTATTATCGGCAACGTCAAGGCTTACCGCGATGTAGCCACGGAAAGCGTTTCAGACTAAAATTTCTCGACGTTTTCGACGATGATTGCGATGGTGTGTGTCAGTGGGTCCCCGATGTACTGGCACAACGTTTGCGCAAAGGAATCCAATCTTGTCGCCGAGACCAGCAAGTGAGTATGTAGTGGACGATGATAGTGTGATCATCCGCGCAGATATCGAGGAGCCTTCGCTCGTATTCCAAGGATCATCGGCGGGAGCTCTCTTCAGGCTCGTAATTCGCAAGATGATTGTTCGACGGGTATATGTTGACGCAAATGGGAGAGGATAGACAAGAGAATCCTGCTTCAGAGCGACGTTGAAAGCGGCGGAGAAACACCGGAAGATCGGCACGGATGTCCTCATTCTGGCAGTCGATTCACACGCTCACTCTGCGCCTCCTTCAAGTTTTCAAGTTCACCCTTGCTATATCGTTTCATCCGCAAGAGTCCCTTGCGATTGAGTCTCGCACGACTCACAAAGTGGAGGGAAGAACCTCATTGGGGCATTCAAGGAGCACTACGTGCAGTGCAGGTTTGCCTACCTTGCCTCGGACGTTCTGAAGAAGAGCCCGGTCCAACGACGAATCCGTATCAACAAGCACACTATCGATTTGGTCAATGGCCTCCGATTACTGCAAATGTCCTCTTGCGATATCTTGCATCCGCCTCGCTGATCGACATCCCTCCGGATTGGAAGAAATGCTTGACATTGTTGGCGTCACTCCTTTGGACCTTCAGCGTCCTCGGAGATTACTTCGATTTGCTTTGGAGGGTCTCGAAGAAGATATCTAGAGAACGAGGGATGTGATGGATGGAACCCTGAAGAGTACCCAGACTGGCTCTTGATCCAAGTAATTTTTATTCTGCCCGAGTACTCATGTAGACTGACAGCGTCTTTCTCAGGTTCAAGGGAACTTTCTCGTTCGTCGTTCTCAGGCGGAAGCTGGGATCGATATCATACCCTCACGATCTGGTCAAAACGCAGTGATACAAGTCAACATGGGCGAAGGGAAATCATCCGTGGTCATCCCGATCGCTGCCGCTGCCCTTGCGGATGGCAAACAACTTGTCCGCGTCATTGTCCCTAAAGCATCGACAATCCAGATATTCGAACTATTGCTCGCTCGCCTCGGAGGGCTCACCAACAAGCCGATATACCACCTTCCCTTCTCTCGTGTCCCAGAAGCTTTTATTCACGCCACTGGATCCCGACTGGTATTGGACCACAGGGACAAGACACGAGCAAACGTTGGGCATGGCGGCATCCGAGGAGTCGAGAAGCTTATGGCCAACAAAAATTTCACGGACTCCGTGCCAATCGTGACAAGGAGAAATATGTCTGCTCCGTGAAGACGGCTGAACGTGATTGTGCTCTCTGGGTGCGTGCGACAAATGCATGGCGTGGAGTTGGTAACATTGACAATCCAAATGGGATCGCCAGCATGCAGAGCCAAGGAGAAGATGCCCACATACAACGACAGGTCCCACTGGTCACGGAAGATGCTCCGGTTCAATGTTCGTTTTGGCGCTGTGATCGAACTGCTAAACCTCACGTTTTTAGTTTTAGGTATCCATGCAGATGCGTAAGCCGAGTGCGCAGACTCCCGACTAGGTGCACCGAAGGATGAGTCGGATATTGAGGTATGACGCTTGGTCCCTTTTCTACAACAATTACCTCACACGAGAACTTGCTTCGGGGGCATGGCTCTAACCAGGAAATCGCCAGTCAATCTCTACGCCTCCCGCGAAACTAAAAACGATCTGAGTTCTCCGTCGGCGCTGGATACAGGGATCCTGCAACGTCGCCAAGACCTCGAGGTTCCATAAAATGGGAAGGAAAAAAAATGGGAGGTCAGTCGCAAGCTGCGAGCTGTGGCGGGTAGAGGCGGGTCTACTGCGAATGCAGCACCAGCAAAATACCTCATCAGGACGTCAGCTCCCTCCAGAACAGCTTCTCTCGCTTCTGGTCACCACGAACCACATCCCTGATCTCGCTTTATCGATTCAGCGTCCAACACCAACGCCTCACGTCGTACACGCCCTGCAATGCCCTGCCACTAGACCCTGCATCTCTCCCCACTTGCCCGCCCGTTGTGTCTGGCTCCATCGGCTTACAGGCAGTTAGCCGTCCCAATACAACTACATGACGACACCAGACTTTTTCCACCCGCCCTATCTAATCACTATTAACAACATACCTACTCACTGGTAGACAATAAACATGGTCAAAACCACTCATACTAGTATGTCGTCTTATCCGCATGGCCAGCACTCGTATTTACCGGAAACGACTTAGTTGGTAGATCCATTGGTTTGCATTCAATGGTGAATTTCTGGACCCTCCGAGCTCCACTCTGTACCAACCTTGATACACATCCTTAGGGACTATGGACCCCAGTGGCACGAGCGCCGTCCCTTATCACGTATTTCCTCTGCGAGGACAGTATTCCTCGCCTGACCCAGTGGATACCCCTTGGTTGGTGTCTGGGTCGCAGAATGCAAGTCTATTTTCTCGCGTCAGGAAGTCCCTTGATTTGGTCGCGATTGTTGGTTATCCGCGTGCAGCGATGAGGCTTTACACGGTGTCACTGCAAGAAAAAATCACTGGATGGTGGCCATATTGCGGTCATCAGTCACGCAAGACTTCATCGTCGTCGTATCGACATATTGTAAATGCATCTTCCTCATCGTTCAAGACTTCCAGTAGAACCTCGCGATTTCTCCGGGAAAAGCGTTTCGGTCTAAACTGCAACGTACCTCTACCCGACCACGGAGTCATCCTTTGTTAGCTTTGCGCCACAGAATATAAGTATCTTACTAAAGCGAGTGGGTGCATAGTTGTGGTCGTCGTCGTCGATCATGGCGCGATCACCAGCGAGTAGGTATCACTCGAAGTGTAGGGTCGTCGTCGGTACATTTGGTTTCGCGTCGAAGCGGTAAATCCGGGACAAGGATCGGGATCATAATGGCTGATCATCGGAGCGTCCGTTCGTCGTCGTTCATCGCTCGCAGCAAGTCAGCATTGATGCGAGTGGGAGAGGAGAGAGGAAAGAACGGGGAAGAAAGACGGGGAGAGCTATGACAGAAAATCGGACCGAATATTCTTTTCGATTCCCACACTACGTCATCACTCCCATTTCCCCCATTTCACTCCGAGCATGGATCCGCCCCAAATACTGCCTCTCTCGGGATCACCGCAAACTGGTCCACCTCCTCGTAACTGCCTCATCCTGACTTTATTCAGCTGCAGACTTTGACGTCCCCCATTCTCTCGCGATAGTGAGCTGCCCCAATCCCACCACTCAGCTCTATCCTGCTGTTATGGACGTGAGACCACATGACTGTCCTGTTGCACACAGCTTCTGAAAACGTCGCAAAACATGAACCACTTCTCCTTGTGTCCACAGAGGCCGTTTCCCGGATGCGTGAGCTCCCTTTTTTTCATCCAAGGAATCCCAAACGACCCTGTTAAATCTTAGAACGGAGGGCAAGCCTGTCAATCTCGTCACCGCCATCCCTCTTCCATCTCAAGGTACATTCCAGGTGGTGTCCACGGGGGTCAGGGGCGTGCTTGGACAGGCCACCAACGAGGGATAGGGAGTAGTATCTGTGCGCCGGTGAGGGATGGTCGAGATGGAATATGGGAATATGGCGAAGCTCAGTTGGTCGAGCTGGATAAGCTCTAGGTATGTCTGTTCCGCTTACTGTTTCTGTCACGATCGTTTAGGGAATCTGCTTGCTCTCTTTTCCGGGTGAGTCTGTGTAGGTGAGCAACATGATCGACTCTTCACCCTCGATCGCGTCGCGACGTGCAGAGCGAATAGCATGCTATGCTCCTGCGGCTCGCACGTCGCCATATGATGCGTTCCGACACACGCGCGCTGTCCTCGACGTCGTCGATCAGTGTTCCCTCCACTACAGTCACCCTCACGCTTACTGTAATAACTTGTTGTGCCCCAACGTATGTCAGGCTATCGCATTTTCAAAAACTGAGTGCCAGTCATGCAAGACCACAGGCGCCGGCTTTGGTCCTAGCCATGGCCTCGCACAGAGCAAGGTACAGATTCCGGTGGATACAGAGGACCATACCGGTGAGCTAGATCCCCATTAGTCTGGCCCATCATTTTTCAAAGTGCTGGAAATATTCGATGAGTTGAACTGGCAATATGAAGCTCAACGACTCAGTATACCAACCAATGATTACATGAGGAGCTGCATACTAGATGGGCCGTGTGCAAAGAATCGCCTCTCGGCTGCCTCCCCAATCAGCCTTGTTCATCATCTACGCCCACCGCCTCACTTTCTATTCCCCCTCAGCATAGTTACGTTACACGCCACTGATGCATTTTACTCGCCACGTCCTTCCTGACTGCGTCTACCCAGCACTGTGATCAAGATTCACCCACGCCCCTCCCCAACGCGCCCGCGGAGTTAACACGACATCCTCGAGAGAGGGGGAGGACGAGGCGGAAGGGGAATAAGGTGATGACGATGACGACGGCAAGAGTGAGATTGAGATTCATCCACGCGATCGATTACAAGAACGTTCTATCCCTGCGTCTTTGGACGATCTCTCGCAAGAAAAGGAAGGACTGACCCGGCAAGCCCAAGGACCAGTGGACAATGGCCCTGTTCCGAGAGAAGACACTGCACGGCGAAGGAAATGGTTCTCGATCCCAGCTGTCGCATTGCAGACTACGCCGGTGTTCACACGTGTCTGGCAGGGGTGTGTGGCGCACTGACTCACAACTTGAAGGTGGCGCAGATCGAGAGCAATCGGGATGCGCAGACGTGTTTGCTCAGTGCATGACCCGTCGGTTTCGGGACTAGAAGACGTCAACTGGAACGTCAGTCCAATCGCTACTTATGCCTAGGTACACGGA
Source organism: Tylopilus felleus (assembly GCA_038091295.1). Taxonomy (NCBI): domain Eukaryota; kingdom Fungi; phylum Basidiomycota; class Agaricomycetes; order Boletales; family Boletaceae; genus Tylopilus; species Tylopilus felleus. The sequence goes on along the minus strand of JBBPOE010000605.1, from coordinate 6,137 downwards.
ATGAGCGCCACAAACCAGCTTGCCAACCTCTGAGGCAGACCAACCCCACTGTGCTATCAATGGAAACTCAGCACGTGGATCGACGAGCAACCTAGTAGGGTCGGACAGGAAGAAGAAGCGTTGGCTTTGCTGTGTTTTGTCAGCCAGCTGCGCTCTGCCAAGGGGCCAGGCTCCACAAGGCATTCAAGTTGGAGCGCCACCAAATGGCGTGATTCCTCAACGCGTTGGCTTGCCATTGGTAAGGAAGGGTAACCGAGAAGCAATGCCCGTGCGAAACTTGGTTCCCGAGGAGAATTGGATGCTCAAACAAAGCATTTCAAAAAATAGAGCTCCGAACGATGGTGACAGAGGTATAATTGTGGTCATGTTCGTAGTACCGCTTGGCCGAGTCACTGGGCACTGGCATGTATATTGACCGCGCAACGGAAAAGACATTGACAATTACTGTGCATATAGTTGAAACGATGGTGTGTCCGTAATCAGAAAGAGTAGAGTATATGAAGGTAGGTATCAGATGAGATCATTATAAATGTGTATAGTTTAGAACGCCTTTTATTAGGAAAGGCGGGTGAGAGCAATTACTAAGTAGAACGAGTACCTGCATTTCGTTAACAGATTACAACGGGATACTTGTAATAATTACACTCACATAGAACTTATGCGCTGACATATCCATGGACCCGTTGCATGTGTGTCAGGAGGTTTGACTCTCTGGTGAATGTGGTGTCACAGTACGGGCATGCCCATCTGAACGGGACGTGCCGTTCCCTCATGTGGCGTTCGAGGTCACCCCTCCTCATTGGTTGGTTACTAGAGCATCTGTGCCACTGACACGGGTATCGATACGCGTCGAACGCAATGCAGTGTCTATAAGTTAGGTGGGCCCTGAAGTCTTTCGCCTTTATGCGTTCGCTGCAGAGTACACCATTGTGTATCCACTGACAGATCACCTCTGTTTCGTTGAAGATATTCCTGTTAAACATGAGTAGGTCCTTTGAAGAGTTGTTCGATGAGCGAGGTTTGACTGCCAAAAAATAAGGTATACCTCTACTGTCCAACTTGACTGAAGGTATGGACTTGACATGGTTGACGTGATATTGAATGCAGCAAGCTGGTGGATAATGGGCATGTTATATAGGCAGAACGAGTACAGCGGGCGAACGCCACTATCCAGAGGAACCGCTTTGCCAAAGGTAGGATGACGCGGGCGGTATCAAGTGCCCATTAACTGGTTGGAGAATAAGTGAAACCATCAAAAGTTTCAAAACCATTCCCTAGGAGGCGTGCGCCACACCTGGCTGTTGGTTAGCATTGGCGCAGGCATAATGGACAAGGTCACATCGGTTTCTTGTGTCCTAAAGAAGATCGGGTGGCGATTCAACGAAGAGGTGGGTTAAGTGCATCAAGCTGGTTCGATTAGGAAACGATAGTGGCATCTCATCCACGGAGTCTAATTCGCACCTCGCTTTCCCGGAACTCACAGCTCGCTTGCAATCTGCGACGCTCGAAATATTGAGTGCCTCAAGAACGCAACGAGTCATGGCCGAACCGGCTGGTTGAGAGACGAACATTCAACCCATGCATCCCCAAAACGGTACACTTAGCTTTTAAACCCCACAGTCCAACTCGCAAAGTTTATCGGCCTCGATTGAAGGATCGGATGGGTCCTAACCATCATTTTCTCGAACGATGCTTGAAATCCATCAGATCTAGACCATCTATCCCATGCATACAAATGATAGTAGAGGATGGACGGGCCTAGATTTCAGATGACCCAGAATTGGGAAGTGCCATTTCCTTCAAGCCAGAACGAAGGCACATGCCAGTGTGATTCTAGACGGAATAACGTATTTGTTATTGGTTGAAAGGCCTGTTTTAAATATATGAGCCAGACTCACTCTACCTAACAAGCACATGTTAGGTGTCACACTGAGTTGTAACTGAGTCTACAGTGTCATTGTATCGCTTGTCTGCGCGCAGGGGGTAGACTTGCTCGTCAATACAAAAAGCGGGGATGCCTTTTCTCTCCAACGCCGTGTGTCACGGTGTGTGCACGAAAATCTGCGTCCATCCGTGACTCAGACTGTGAGAGTATCAGACCCTAGCGGCATCTACTTAGTTCAAATCGGTAAAAGCATGGGAGAGCACCCACGGTTGATGTGCTTCTATCAAGAGAATTGAACTGCTCTGATTCAGCCTGACGATATGTTCAGTATACTGAACGTGCCTTGAGGCAGAAACTTACTGCACCATGACCGCGAAGGATGCTCATGGACTCCAATGGTCGGTGGTTTCGTCTGACAGGCCAAGGTCCAAGGAACAGTTCGTTGAGGTTGACAAGTAGCCCTGCGTGACCCCGGTACAGATCAGTTGGTTGTACTGGTCGAGATTTCCGACCAAGGAGAAATAATACCACTGAGCTCTCTGATTCCTGGTGGTTTCGCGCATGTTTCTGCCCCAGCTTGTGGGTCACTGACTCGGAATTCAGAGATTCAAGCAAAAGGAGATTGTGGCACAGCTTTTGTTCGATTCACTCGTGGGTACTTTCCCCCAAACTCTACTCTACCAGGTTATCGTCTATTTCCTCCTCCCGCACGCCCTCAGCATCGCAGAAAAATAGTTCCATGCAGTGACAGCATAGGGCAACTCCAAAATTGGTCAGACGCGTTAGCTTGCTGTAGGACAATGCCATTCTTCAAATCTGCCTCCATATTGAAGTGCAAGGACCGCAACGTTGGGTTGATGCCAATGCAAGTGTCCTTCGTCTTCCACCATACTCAGGTCTGAATGGCGGTCACTGTATCCATACCCCTTCAGCGAGGCTGAGTGGGGTCGGCGCGCCAACTGGTCATTGAAGCTGCTCCCCTCGTAGTACTGTCGACGAGCTGGTCGTCAGGCTGTGAGTGCCAGTATCTAACTTCGCTCGTGGTCGCCCCTCTGACATGCCTTTTTAGCCACGAAGTACTGATCATTATTTGTAACAAATGAATGACGCAGTCTTATCCTCTGATAGCGATATTTTACGCACGTGGTGCCAGATTGGCTTGTCGTATTGCGCCTTGTCAGGAATCCCTCTCACGTGGTTGATCACTATAAGAGTCACCATCCGTCTGCCAGTAGATGTCCCCACGTATCTGAAACGTCCGCAGCTGATTATGTGCACTCACCAAACTCTCAAAAAACATAGTTGACACCTCATCAGATGCTAATATCATACGCTTGTTCCCGACACCCTTTCTCAGATTGGAAACCAATCAACTATCAAGGAGAGACCATGGTTGAATGCTGAAGTCTTGAAAAATGATCTTTAAACCGCCTGCTTCGTAAACGTTCACAGTTCATGAATTGGGACTGAATGCTAAGACTATGATTCCTCAGGTACACGGAAACCACTGCGGGCTAATGAACGCCTAACCTATAAGCTATCACAAGATACGCTAGTCTCCGGGATTCCCTCGAGCACGCGCAGAGCAGAAATCAGTAATGTATGATTCACCCACTCGCAAGATTATGTTGTCATGTAAATCGTCAGATTAATGAACACAACGGTAACCCCATGCGTGCACGTTGACGGCTCAATTCGTTTCCCAAGGCAGTTGGCATGGTTCGCTTCCAGAATGCGATGAAAATGGTGAATCCCTTCCTATGGTGACAATCAGCCAATCAATCCATGCTCGCAGGCCAACCGTTGGTAGGCGCACGCACCAACGTCAAACAGCATGGTCCCGTCCGACCCCCCTCTTATTGGATTGACGTATTATCTAGTGATTATGAGTCCATGGGTGAGCTATGCTGTCCATATACCAAGGCAATATGGCGTACGTGAGGCATCTGAAACAAGGTTCAATGTATTGAGTTTCTTGCAGTAGCCTATCGGGTTTTCCTTCCTGCCAAAGGCTCCGATGCTTGCCGCTCCATTATTGCCAACCCTCGCCAGCGAGATCGTCGGTCCCAATGACAATGGATGATAGCCAAGCCATTGTCTAGAAATGGGATCAACATGCTGGCAATGGAGACACGCCACAAAGCTTGCTGTCATTCTAACCAAGGACTGCCGGGCGTTATGTCGACACCTGTGTGAGTCGGTGGAGTTCGTAAAAATGGTGGCGGAGTGTAGGTGGCACGATGACAGTAATATAATATTCACTACTTGCTGTAGGGGACTTCTGTGCAGTGTAAACTTCGAAGTGAAAATGAGTACTACACGGCTCTCACAGCTTGAAGAACTACCGTCTAGAGCGAGCACGTCGTCCCTTCCCCGTCGTTGCATACATTGTTTCTCTCTCCTCTTCCCGGGCCCTTGCACTCCGCTGTCTCGGATCAATGACCACGTAGTCCCGCTCAGCCTTGTTTCTCTATCGTCCTTTGGAAAATGGAGGGCGGGCTCATGAACCCTCGGTCATCGTCTTCTTCCTGAGGCTTCATTTCCTCCCCATCACCGTTTCCATCAGCCTCGTTTTCAGCCCCATCCGCGGCCAAGGCAGCCATCGATGATACCGCTGAATTTGTTCATCGCAGCAAGCACGTCCTCCTCATCTTTCCGTCCCTTGCCCTTTTTATGGAGCCCACGGACCTTGGAATACTTTGCAAGCTCTTCCGCCAGATACGATTTTTGTGTCTTGGCCTTCTTCTTAGCTTCCTCGTCGCTATCTTCACCCCCCTCGCGTCGTCGGGTGGGCCTTTGTATCTCGACTCCCATCTTTTCAATCTTAGACCGACGTGTTTCGCTGCGTGGCAGTTTAGCACTCCTGCGTGGCGGTCCTGTCACCTACTCGACGCCTTATCTTGCGCGTGCGTTCCCCTGATCCTTGACACGTCTGTGTCTTCGCCCTCGTCCTCTGCACATGTTTCTCATCGACGGTCGTCACTAGTCCAACGTAATAAAGTCATAACAGACCTTTGATGGCGGTATCACAGTGCTCTCGGCACTATGGCCCGGACGACCTTTTTGGGACGGTGGGGATGGTTGTAGGACATCCGGCATCGATATTGCCAGTGCCCGCGAGTCGTCGATCACTAAATATAATAGCCGGGGTGAAATGTGTTTATTACCGACGGAAAGCCACTGACAATCAGGGCGCGCCATATCCTGCTTTGGCACGACGGCATCGCCATCACTGGCCTTCATCGTCCCCAAAGCTAAATAGCTTTACGTTCCTAAACGCAATGTCGTCGGTGAGTGGTGGGTATACTTCATAAAAGACGTCCTACTGACTTGTTGGCACCCTTGCGTCGCTCTGCTTCTTCTCGTTCACGTTGCGCAGCTTCGCGGTCACGCTGTCGCGCGTGTTCCTCTGCGGCTGTGATACGTTATATGATGTCAGGGAAGGGTTGCCGACGATGGTAATAGATTTGATTTTGGAGGGGGGGCTGGGTGAGGTTGGCTTCAGCCACATTGCATCGCCAACGACAGAGCAGAAGAATTGGGGGGGGGGGGAGATGGATGGTAGGGCAGTAAGAACACGCACTATAGTGGTCTATGCTTCTCGTCGAGCTCTATCACGATTTTTTCGTCCCGATATTTACATCAGAGTAGAATAAACGCCCCATATCTCCAATCTAAGATATCTTGGTGGAATGTCAACGGCTGAAGCTATGCAGAGAGTTCGACGACGTACTGTACAGCGTATCATCCACGACCCTCCCAAATAGTGTATACTTTCCATGTAGTTCGTTGGCCCGGTCTGGCGCAGAGCCACGCTCGTCAGTCCCCCCCAAACTCATCCAGACAACGTGGACACGTACCAAACGTAATACAAAATGGGACTCGTTCGAGTTCTCGGTTCCATTATTCGCCATCACCACGAGCCCACGATGAGAGAACCGCAGCGGCGGGTGTACTTCATCTTCGAACAGTTCTGCAGAAAAAGTGTGTTCGTGACCAGGCCATGCACCAAAACGGGGAACACGTACCACCATAGAACGACTCTCCACCTACACCCGTACCGGTTCTATCTCCAGTTTACACGAGAAAGCTAGGGACGACGTCATACGACTTGACGCTTCTCTAGGTTTGCGATCCATCGTCCAAGGTCGGGTCCGTCGGCAAAGGCAAGGACCACGGCCACTCTTTCAGCGCTGGAGTGACATTGACGTGTGCTGAAGATCACCGTGCCTATATGAGCCGCATCTGCACT
>JBBPOE010000604.1:0-17867 GCA_038091295.1 Tylopilus felleus | reverse complement strand
GTCCTTCTTTGCATATCCTATGTAATTCGGTGTAAATCGGTGCATACATGTCGCTTGTTCGTCATCCCGCGAGAATTGTACCACTAGCTAATGCCAAGTCTATGATCCGTGTCTACACGGTTCCCAAAACACTGGCAAGCAGCGCCATCTGAATCTATGCAACGCTTTAGTCAACGAGCGAGTAAGATACGTACAAAGAGCCCATAACGCATTTGACGGAAGTAAACCGAAGGACGTGAATCAAAGTCGACTTCGGGATCGATTTCTAAATGCACAGTCAGTACCCTCACGGCGCCGACAACAACTCCCGCACGGTGCTCACTGTTGACTCTGGGCAGCGGGTGCAAGACGATCATGTCTTCTTTTGCTCGAGAGAGGAGCGCGTGAGCGACCCGACACAAGTCCTTGACTTTCTGCCACTCGGACTCGTTCGCGAACCTCTCCTTCTGGACCCGGGTAACGTACAGCACGTCCGTCTCAGGTAACACTTCCTCCAAGGACTCGAGCTGTCGTACACTGTTTCCAGCCTTACGCGCTGCAGACACGACGCTGGCATTGATAACGACGGAGGCGCAACAAAGTTGAGCCGAACGGTGTAGTAGCACACATGCAGCGCTGAGCGTTCCAATCTCATCACTGACACACACGTGACCATACGCGCGTCGGCGGTCAGATATTCGGTGAAACATTGTTATGCAAAGAACTTCTTGCTACACTGGAATGAGAGTATGAGTATATCCAAAGAAACGAGTGTACCTAAACTTCACTATTAAAAAAAGTCCACAACAGAATTCAGCATTAAAAGCCATGCGTTTAAACGCATCTGTGAGACAGTCGGCTACTCTCAAAATGGTAGATCACGGTAGCCGACCACTGAAGAATAATCTGGAGTAAGGTTTACGGGGTATCAGACGCGAGGCAAAACGTCCCACTTAGGCTGCAGCCTAAGCCTGGGTGGCAGTGATTCCGACGGGTGAGAGTTTCCTCTCCCTTTGAACAAGTAATCAGAACCACAACGATTAGACACGTAACTGTAACGTACCCATTGGCGTTACCGAGCAACTCTTCGAATCTCTGTCTGAGATCCTCTAGCCGTTCACTTAGACGATTTTCCGGAGTGCCATATTCATGAGCGTGGTCCATCTGGAAAGCTTTGCATTCTCGCAAAAACTGTTCGAGGTCTTTCACTCGCGTGATGGACAACTCGGGCTCTCCGGAACCACGTGCACGGGCCATGTAAGAAGCGACCAACGTGGCAAGACCGCCTAGAGCAAGAAAAGTTAGCGTATGCATCAGGCTGATTGCAGATCTCACTGACCTAAAGTGGCGGTCGAGACTTGCGCCTTTTTTCGTACCGGTTTAGTATTTTTTTCGAAATGCATACTTGACACAAGGACAAGACCCACCTGCCTGCCCGACGTCACAGCAGCTGCCAGTCCCGTCGTCAAAGCACCCAAGAATACCTGCAGGCCGATCGCGATATTGAGAGCGTAACCCGTGAAGAGCGCTAGATATGACGCATATAACCTGCTATCAGCACGGACAGCAAGTTTGGACGACCCTTATAGACGGACCTTTTTTAGCATATTTGTCCCTTTCCACGGTAGCATGATCGATTGTGGGTTGAAGCCGTTCGCCGACGGTACGGCGCGCCTAGCGTGACGGACATAGGGTAGGCACGTCTCGAGATACCCAGAGATGAACATGACACTCACGCCATTCTTGTTTTCCACGGGGACTATCCAATCGATTCCGGACGTGTTTTGAGGTGCAGGGAGGTCAGCGTTGGACATCTGGCGGCGGGCGGACACGCGCACGTGTCCGTCACGACTGCGGGTAGGACGGGGCGAGGGAATCCGTTCAAAGTCGGTGTAGGGGTTATCATGGGACCGTGTGTGATGTCCTTCGGAAGTTGCATGGAGGATAGGAACCGAGGAAGTCTGAGAACGCGTGTCGCGCACGGCACCGCTATTTTCCCCTGAGCTGGGAGACGCGACTTCGATATGTTGGGGCGTTATGTCCTCGGTGGCTTGGGGCTGAGGGCTCTGCGGAGTTTGACTGTGGTCCATGTGTTGGGGCAGAGATGGGGGGTTGACAAGGGAAGGATGCCAACGTGCACCTTGCAATATGGCAGCCTCGAGGTAGTATGCTGGCCGAGCCAGCCCATGCAGGGCGTCCCTTGACGATTTAATGTGCGGAGGCAATCCACGTTATTCGGTTTGGTGGCATGAGAACGGATGCAAATTGAGTTCAGAACCCCATGTGAGCAGATGCGGCTGCAGGGACGAACCAACTTGGGGTTTGCATGCCGTAATCAAGCCACTACCGTGACTAGGTATAACATGTAAATGGATTTATCGATAATCCTTATCTGTCAATACAGTGACAGCTTGGCCTCAGCTATCGCTCCGGCATCCCACTCAAACTGGCACCATCTCCTTCACCATGGCCGAGAGGTATGCACCATTTTCACAGCGCTGATCATCAACACGACATGGTGACTACATCAGGCACATACTCATACTACATATAAGTATCTTTCGATATCGCATGGAGCGGTACTACGACATATAGAATACAAGAAGAGTACCTTGACAACATCAACCCTCGGCCATATCAGAACCCGGTTTCTCATACGGGGCCTTTTGCTGGCACACGTCCATGAGACCTATCAAACACCGTTACATACCCGCGGCGGCCCTTTAATTGTGCTGACTTCTTTGTCTGGACCCTTTTTTTCGAGCCTATCATGGACAATTCAGAGCAGGTGATGCTACCCATTTACGGTATAAGCATCTTGATTTTACTTATCTCGCGCAGCTGTTTCATAACCCAAGTTTCTTCTTCAAAAGTTCCCGGAACACCGGCGAGCAGCAGCTATGCGAAGCTGTGCAGAGCTTAATATCACGGCCAATGTGTTCACACACAGAGACTCGCACGAAGATCCCATTATATATTTTGACGGTCATGCACTGCCGGGCGACGCGAATCGACGGCGACTTCGGGATCAATCATGGAATCAAATTCTAAAGGACAGTCATATGTCAGGATGCCAAGAACTCGCAGGTACCTTGTATTTGACTCTGCCAAGGGGGGTACATGACGGTTATCTCTTCTTTCCCTCCAGACAATAGTTGGAGCGCATAGTCGACTCAGTACGACTCCACGACCTTCTTCCGCTTGGACTCGTTTTCGAATCCCCCTTCTGGACTCGGGTAACGTAGACTAGCCCATTTATCCACATAACGCTGGCTCAGAGACTCAAGCTGGTAATAGCACACCGGTACCGACCCTTGCAGGTTCAGGCACACGACGTCAGTTGTCTAACGATGCCCTCGATACTTCCCCTGAGCCAGGGTCGGAGATTGCATATATTCAAATTGGGACGTCTCAATGGTCTGGTTCGAGCGAGCCTGACGGTCTGCGAGGTCTGCTCGTGGTCCGCGTATCGAGGTACTACGAAGATACCAAGACCGGCGTCAACATGGACTTTTCCGAGCAGTCACTTTCTTCAAGTGTTGGCCAGTATTTCCACCATCGAATCTACTCTCTTGGAGCCCCGACCTTATTCCGTTCTGTACGAGGAAATGGTCGGGGAACCTCTTAGTGGTATGTAGCTGCGGGACTGAGAGACAATGCAGATAGTCTCTGAGTTTCCACAGTATCATCCCCTCCATCGTTCCAATTGACGATAAACAGTGCGATAATTTCGGAGGATGGCACTATATGAGGGGGATCTCGATCACAGTGATTCCATCTTCTCGAGTGCGTGGTTTTTCTCATATCGGCGGTTTTTTACAGCAAGTACTCATCTACATCTGACTCTCTGAATGAAATCAATTCGTGCGCCGCTATCTTTATGATACCACGTTGCGTAGATCCTGACGGTATCTAGAGTATTAGATCACCTTACTGCTAATGCTGAACGAGACCTAGGCCATGATAACGACCCGTTATGTCACACTCTCGAGCAAGCTGGATAGACCTCGATGAGCAACCTTGTGCCGGGTAGTCGGAACGTCCGAGCTACCTGAGGTATATTGGAGCCGGTCTTTGCATTTCGTGTGGATGGTGACGTTTCCAGTGGTCCGTTCACCGTTTCTTTATGATTGCTTCATACATATTGTTTAGTAAATAGTGTCGTTCGTATTCTGCGAGAGAAGGATACTATTAGGCATCGATAATCACAAGTTCCTCTATGCTCTTTCCAAAGCAGTGCCATAAATCTACGCAGTATTTGAGTCACAAGAAGACCAATATACCGCATGCAACACGTCAACGGAGATAAACTTTAAGAACAATTTCTAAGGCAAGAGAATGCGAGATGTCGTCTTCTTCGCCTGACATATGAACAGATCATCGAGCCGATATAAATTCTCGGCTTTCTGCCATTTGGACCCATTCGCGAATCTCGCCCGGTTGCGGATAACGTCAACCTTGAGAGCCAATGTCTCTGTGCACTGCAAACAGGATGCTAGTTCCCCAGAAAGACCATTGCCTTTTCACCCGGCCAGGGGCGAGGATGCGGTCACGTTCGAGCTGAGATGCTGTGTCCTCGACTGAGCCAAAAGCGTCTGCAGATTTTCCACGCGTTCCCTGTATCGAGGTAGGCTGCTGAGACCGTTTGGGATGAACGTCAAGTACACTCTGCGACATGGACAACCATGAGCGAGCACACAAGCGATACAGGATGTGGTCCAGCTCGCCTTCATCTGACAGGTCAGCCGTCGCTCGCAAACAAACGCGTCCGTGCTGAGGACGGGGCGTCACGCCTCGAGATCGTACTGCTCGTACTTGCGGTGTGCACTGCTCGGCGTGCGCAGCTCGTCTGGCATGAAAAAGGCTGCGATGAGACACCCACCGCCGCCGACGTCGATAAAATTATCGTAGACGATTGCAGGATGCCGGAAGCCCTAGGCACCTTGGCTAACTGAAAAGGGTCAGTTTGTTGATGGAGGTAATGGTGTGTGAGGTTCTAATATCGTGCTCCAATAGAGCAGGTCGGCGTACGTCCAGACACAGCTTGCAGTGCCATCCCAAAAGTGAGTACTAGTGAGTGATGAAGAGTGTGCCGAGGGTCGCACAACCGGCGTGGAGGCTGGGAAAGGCGCCAAAAACGAGGGATCTGGTTGAGGACGGCGGTGAAGAGAGGAGCCGTTACTACCTTCGGGCAGGAGTCACGAAGTTGCCAAAAACACAGGTGCGTGACAATTTACTGATCAGCCCCTAAAAATGGCCCTTTGACTTCAAACTTTCTACTGCAAATGCAACAGCCTGGGATAATGGCACAGGATAGCGGGGATAACGCTCTCAGCGGTCCAATCACCTTCATACTGTCCGAGAGGTGCGTGCTTTTCTCACAGCAGCTTTGTGACAACGCTCATCATCTACATAGTGGGCCTGATATTTGTGAACTATTGTCTCTTGATATAGTGTCATGCAGGGCCTGACGATAATCAGGCCAGGAATGGATTGAAATAATCAGAGAGATTGTGGGACGCCAACTTGAACAGGACGATCTGGCTCAACCGAGCATGCACGTTCGCCAGAGCAGTGAAGCAGCAACCCGAAACGCAGCGGAACGGGGGCGCCGGTTTATCGAAAGGAGGGACACCATCCTCAGCGAGTTCATTGCCAGTGAACTGTGTTCCATGTTGAATGTGACTTCTTCTAGCCGTCTTGATGTGTTCTTGTTGTCGTCGCTCGTGTTCAAGCTACTCGAGGAAATGCAGCGTAGGTTTTGGCATTTCGTGTGGATGGTCACTTTCAGTCCGCTGGAACTATACTAGCCAAGCCAAGTCCATGATCCATGCCTACATGGTTCCCAAAACGCTGGCAAGCAGCGCCATCCAAATCTATGCAGCGATTTAGTCAACAAGTGAGCAAGCACGTAGAAAGAGCCCGTAACGCATTTGACGGAAGTAAACCGCGCAACGTGAATCAAAGTCGACTTCGGGATCGATTTCTAAATGCATAGTCAGTACCGTCACGACGTCGACAACTCCCGCACGGTGCTTACCGTTGACTTTGGGCAGCGAGTAAAGGTGTCTGCAGGTCCCATCACCTTCGTACTGTCCGAGAGGTGCGTGCTTTTCTCATCGCAGCCAGTGTGTGACACCGCTCATCATCTACATAGTGCATGGATTGAATCACTCATAGAGACTGGGGAACGCCAACATGACCAACTACTTCAGCGTTGCATGCGAGTCCAACAGAGCACTGAAGCATTAGCCCGAAACGCAGCGGAACGGGCGCGCCGGTTTATCGAAAGGAGGGACACCATCCGCCGCAAGTTCATTGAACTGTGTTCCACGTTCAGTTTCTTCTGAGCTGCCTTGCTGTGTTCATGTTGTTGTCACCCGTATTCTTACGAGGTCGGGACTCTCAAACTAGTCGAGGAAAATGCGGCGTAGGTTTTGGGGATGGTTACCTTCAGTCCGTTGGAACTTTCTTTGCATATCCTATGTAAATCGGTGTAAATCGGTGCATACATGTCGCTTGTTCGTCATCCCTCGAGAATTGTACCACTAGCCAATGCCAAGTCCATGATTCATGTCTACACGGTTCCCAAAACGCTGGCAAGCAGCGCCATCCGAATCTATGCAACGCTTTAGTCAACGAGCGAGCAAGATACATACAAAGAGCCCATAACGCATTTGACGGAAGTAAACCGCGCGACGTGAATCAAAGTCGACTTCGGGATCGATTTCTAAACACATAGTCAGTACCGTCACGACGTCGACAACTCCCGCACGGTGCTCACCGTTGACTCTGGGCAGCGGGTGCATGACGATCATGTCTTCTTTTGCTCGGGACAAGAGCGCGTGATCGACCCGATACAAGTCCTTGACTTTCTGCCACTCGGACTCGTTTGCGAACCTCTCCTTCTGGATCCGGGTAACGTACAGCACGTCCGTCTCGGGCAACACTTCCTCCAAGGACTCGAGCTGTCGTACGCTGATGCCAGCCTTGCGCGCCGCAGACACGACGCTGGCCGGCATTGACAGTGACGGAGGCGCGACAAAGTTGAGCCGAACGGCGTAGTGGCACAGCAGAGTCACGAGACTGTGCACGGTCCGTCCGTTCTTGAGGTCGCCGAGCAAAGTGATCATACGTCCATTGACGGTTCCGAGCTCAGACCGAATGGTGTAGACGTCCAAGAGCGCCTACGTGGAGTGAGCTCAGTCATCGATGTGAGCGTGGAAAACGAATTTGCATACCTGCGTCGGGTGCTCTCCGATACCATCGCCTGCATTCAACACTGGGACCGGAGAAAACTTTGCAGCGAGTTGCGCACTTCCAACATCGGGGTGTCTAAGCACGATCGCGTCCGCATAACAGCCGACGGTGCGGATGGTATCTGCCAGCGTTTCTCCTTTCTGCACCGAGGAAGTATCCACATTCACATGGATGACTTCACCACCACAACGCTTCATCGCCGCATCGAACGAAGCGCTCGTGCGAGTCGAGGGCTCATAGAACAGGTTGCAGAGCACTTTGCCCTTCAGGATATCGAGGGTTCCACTACGCTCTACCTGGAGACGCATTTCATGGGCCAAGGAAAAGAGGTCGTACATGTCCCGCTGACTGAATTGTTTCACCGAAAGGATGTGACGTCGGTGGAATGCGGGGTGAGGACTATGCGACAGCGTGGGGATGATGGCGCCCAGTGGGCCAGGCGCAGGGTGAGCCGGCGGGTGGGCATCGATACCCTTCATGGGGGCATGGCTCGGAACGAATTCTGGCTTCGCAACGGGGACCGCCACCGCACGGGTCTCGCCCACAGGTCGAGAGACTGCAGCGCCAGAAACGTCCTTGCCAATCACTGCTGGAGATAGCGTTCCGTCCAAGAACATGGTCTTTCCGTGCATCACGACCCTATGCAAGGAGCCGACCACAGTGGTCTTGTCGAGGGGAGACCAACGACCGTCACGAGACGTGAACTGAGAACGACGTCCAAGGACGACCTCCACGTGCGTATTGGCTTGTTCAGGAAGACCAAAGATGCGAATGGGATTATCATACACCCGTTTTCGGATATCTTGGAGCGTGATGCGCCCGGTGGCGACAGAATTCATCAAGAGGGGAATGGTCTCCTCAATGCCAGACCAGGCAGAGCCCTTTTGTCCTTGTTCCACAGCCATCTGGTAGGGTAAAGTTCCGACGGTAAATGCGTCGATCGCGTCTATGTTTTTCCAGAACACAGCCTGGTCTTCCCTAGAGGGAAGAATTGTGGATTGGGGGTACTGATCGCGAGTGAAAGATAAGGTATAGACGGAAACGTCGCAGGTGACTTTGAGGTGTCTAGCTTTGCTGAGGGATATCAAGAGTAGGTCCTCTTTGCTCCGAACGTCGGTTATGTGGACGCTGCGATTATGAAGACTGGCAAGGAGAAGGACAGATGCGAGATTGGATCCCCGCGCATCCGACACGATCATTTTCTCAGTGGGCCACGAAGCGAAATGAGCCGCGACGGCAGAGATCTCGGGAGGACCTGCAGGTTCATGGAAGGCTATGAAGAGTGCCTTGACGTCGGGCTTGAATTCATCGTCCAACGGTAGGGCTTGGCCATTAGCCGTAGCAACGCTCAAGGCATAATTACAATATGCATTACTTGCGGCAATGTTTTGGACGTGCTGCAGACTCTTGGCGTCCGTAATCGATCCATCCACGCTATGAGGGAGAATCACAGACGTGGTGAATCCAGCACAAAGCGCTGCCTGTGTCGCTTGATCGAAGCTGTCGTCACCGGACACAGCGGTAATTCTCGGGACAAAAGCAGCGACGTTGACGAGCCCTGGGAACACGTGCGTAAGGTACGAGCTCTTGGAGTCGATGTTCGAGACGTCGAGGGGCAACTTGCGAACCAGAGCTTCAGCAAGAAGCTTGGCATTTTTGACGTTGGTAATGAGCGGGATGGCGAAGTCGACCGCCATCCTTCTCGTGCGATAGCCTTTGCTGGCGTAACTCGCAGGACGACGGTAATGGTTCTTCGACGGAAGGTTGATATACATGTCGATCAAATTGTTCGCTAGATGCTGGGTGAGCGAATATTCAGACTTTTGCAAATCGCTGCTGTCTTCAGGAAGCGTTTCCAAGTACTACAGAGGAATAAGTACAACTTCGCGGGGGAGTAGCCGTCCAACGCCTACCTTGCAGGGAACGTTGTGTTCCGTCAGGAAATCGGCCGTCCCCGAGGTAGCAAAGATGTTGAATCCCGCCGCATAGAGCTTTTGGACAGAGGGTAAAATCTCTAGCTTCTCTCTATAGCTTCCGACAGAGAACAAGATGTTTTTCTTCGGCAAAACGATGCCTGTCGAGATAAGCGCCTTGAGGTACGCTTCGTACTTGTCGCGACCAAAACAAGCGACCTCGCCCGTGGACGCCATCTCTACTCCAAGGACCGGATCCGCACCAGACAACCGACTAAAGCTGAACTGCGGAACCTTGACCCCAACATAGTCCGACGGAAGACCAGCGTCGGGGTAAGGCTCGACTAGGATTCCGACCATCACCTTGGTCGCCATCTCGATCGCGTCGATACCAGTGACCTTGGATACAAACGGGAATGACCGCGCAGCTCGCAAGTTGCACTCGATCACCTTGATCTCGTTGTTCTTTGCGATGAACTGGATATTGAACGGTCCGGTCACATTGAGCGCGTTTCCTATTTTTGCAGTCGCTTCTTCGATCTGGCGGACGGTGGCCGGATCGAGATCTTGAGGCGGGTGAATCAATGTCGCGTCACCAGAGTGCACTCCTGCGTTCTCCACGTGCTCGGAGATGAAGTGCATGATCATCTGGCCGTCCTTGGCTACAGCATCCATCTCAATCTCCTTGGCCTGTTCGATGTATTTGCTGATGACGACGGGATGGTCGCGAGAAACGGCAGTCGCTTGCGTTAGATAGTTTGACAGATCGTCCCCGGTGGACACCACGTTCATCGCCGCGCCGGAAAGAACGTACGATGGTCGTACGAGAACAGGGTAACCGACAGATTCACAGAAAGCAAGCGCTTCCTCGAAGCTGGTGAGTTCCTTCCATTGCGGTTGGTCGACGCCGATTTCATCCAGCATACGAGAGAACTTGTATCGATTCTCCGCGGTGTCGATCATCTCTGGCGACGTTCCGTAGATTTTCACGTTCTGGCGGTACAGGGGAAGGGCAATGTTGTTTGGCATCTGTCCACCCATGGACAGGATGACGCCTCTCGATCGTTCAACGTCATAGATGTCCAAAATTGACTCTAGACTGATGTTTTCGAAGTACAAGCGATCCGCCTCGTCATAGTCAGTGCTGACTGTCTCTGGGTTGTAGTTGACCATCATCGTGGGAAAGCCTTGCTCGCGAAGGGTTCGAATAGCCCTGACAGCACACCAGTCAAACTCGACAGAGGAGCCGATTCGGTAGACGCCCGAGCCAAGCACCATGACACCACGGTCCTGGAATGAGATATCGTGTTCAGTTGCGTTGTAGGTGGTGTAAAGATAGTTTGTGAACGCTGGGAACTCGGCGGCTACCGTGTCGATCTGCTTGACAAAAGGGAAAATGGAGGCCTCCTGACGAAGGCGACGCACGGCAAGTTCAGTAGACCCAATGCAATAAGCAACCAGTCGGTCGGAAAAACCCAGTTGCTTGGCTTTCAACAAAGTCTCGCCGGAGATGGAAGAAATAACAGATTCGCTGCGCAAGGGTTAAAGCCGGCGATGGGAGCACAGAACCCAAATTACCTGAGATGCGTCTCCATATGATGGATGTTTTGCAACTTCGACAAGAACCACTTGTCAATGTTCGTCATCTGACAAATCTTGTCGACACTATAGCCCCGGTGAAAGGCAGAAGCGATGGCAAATATACGCTTGTCGGTGGGATTCAAGAGCTCTTCGTCAATATCCGCAACGTAATCGTTCTGCAAGGAAATGTTCGGCATGTCACTATGAACGTGGACGGCGAACCAACCTTTGCAAAGCCCAGAAACTGATCGTCAATCGCTCGGATTGCCTTTTGAATAGTTTCTTCGAAATTCCTTCCTATACTCATGACCTCCCCAACACTCTTCATGCTGCTGCTTAAGAGATGACTGACGCGATTGAACTTCTTGAGGTCCCAACGAGGAATCTTGACGACGACATAGTCCAAGCTAGGCTCGAAACAGGCGCTCGTCACCTTAGTCACGGTATTCTTGATTTCATTGAGAGGGACGCCGAGACCCAGCTTTGCAGCGATGAAAGCCAACGGGTATCCAGTCGCTTTCGAGGCCAGCGCGGAAGACCTTGAGAGACGAGCATTCACCTGGAACATGTATCAGAGAATACCGTACCCGAAAATGCCGACCACGAACTTCGATGATGCAGTACTCCTTCGAGAATGGGTTCAGTGCATATTGTATGTTGCATTCCCCGATCACTCCTAGATGTCGGATAACGTTGATCGCGGTGGTCCGAAGCATGTTGTAGTCAGCGTCCGAAAGGGTTTGCGACGGAGCAACAACAATGGAGTCTCCGGTATGTATTCCAAGAGGATCAAAGTTCTACTCAGCACGTCAACAATCTGCGGGACATGCTCGAACGAGGCACGAACCTCCATGTTACAGACGGTAATACAGTTGTCCCGGCAGTCACGAACGACCTCGTACTCGATCTCTTTCCACCCTTTCATACTCTTCTCGACGAGGACTTGAGGGCTGGTTGCGAATGCCTTGCTACACAATGCACGTAACTGGGCCTCGTCTTGAGCAAACCCCGACCCTAAGCCACCAAGCGCGTAAGCAGCCCGCACGATGATTGGGAACCCAATCTCGCGTGCTGCAGCGATCGCCTCGTCGGTCGTTGTAGCAGTGCTGGACTGAGCGCAGCGTTCTCCGATGCTTTCCATTGCTTGAGCGAACAACTGACGGTCCTCTGTGGTGATGATCGTCTCGATTGGCGTACCGAGTACCTGTACACCTAGATCGGCAAACTCGTCCTTGAGTTTGATACCAACGTTCAACGCTGTCTGCCCGCCAAAGGTGACGTAGATACCGTCAGGCTTTTCGTATTTGATGATCTTTCGAACAAAGTCGGGCGTCACGGGAAGGAAGTAAACCTTGTCAGCTAGGCCCTTTGACGTTGCGATCGTCGCTATGTTAGGATTGACAAGGATGGTATATATGCCTTCCTCTTTGAGGGCCTTGATGGCCTGCGATCCGGAATAGTCGAATTCGCCGGCTTGTCCAATTGAGAGACCACCTGAGCCTAGTATAAGGACCTTCTGGACCTTGGCACGTGGGTTACGCTTTTCGTTTTCCTCCTTTCGACCTCCAGGCAGAGAGATCGGAACGAGAGAGTTGCACGAGATGCAATCTTCTACGTTCCGAATGAAGACGTCGAAGAGAAATTCGGTATCACGGGGTCCAGGTGTAGACTCTGGGTGGAACTGTACCGAGAAGAAGGGCTTGTCCTCGCAGTAGATGCCTTCATTACTGCCATCGTTGGCGTTCTTGAACAACTCTCTCCAGCCGTTGGGAAGGGTGTCTGCGTCAACCTGGTAACCGTGATTCTGACTCGTGATGTAGCATCTGCCAGAGAATGCGTCTGTACACGGGATGTTATGACCCCGGTTACCATACTTCATTTTTGATGTTTTGGCACCAGTAGCAAGCGCGAGCAGCTGGTGCCCGAGACAGATACCAAAGATGGGTTTGTCTCCTCTTTGCATTACATGCGCGAGCGCTGCAATCGTGATGGTGAGCATCGATGGATCGCCTGGTCCATTCGAGACAAACAACCCATCGTAGGGTTCGGGATCTTGAGCGAAATCATAATTCCAAGGGACAACTTTCAGTTCTACCCCTCGGTTCGTGAAACAGCGTATTTGATTATATTTCATCCCGACATCGACGGCGATTATGCGGATGGTACGTCCCGACGGATGTAAGCGGGGTTTGATCGTAGGTTGGAAGATTCGGGGAGATGGTAATGATACAGCAGCAACCAGGTTATCCTGGTTGGGATCGTGGAAAGGGATGTCTAGGTAATCCTCCCGCCAAGACAACGAAGGTGGGGAGGACGACCGCGAGACGGGCTGAGACTCAGGTACGAGCGAGCGCAAGCGACCTCGAGGTGCCTGTGGTTTACGCGCCAAAACTTTTGCAAGCATCGAACCGTTCTCGCGGATCTTTTTGGTGAGGGCACGGGTGTCGACGCCATAAATGGCGGGGACACCGTTCTCTTTCAACCAAGCACCCAAAGAGGAATTTGCTAGGAAATGACTGTAATCATCCGAGTACGAACCAACGACCAGCGCAGCGATGTGGATACGCGACGACTCGAACGTTGCTGGTAGTTGATCGAGGGAAGAAGAGCGCTCGGGAACGCCATAGTTGCCGATGAGAGGATAGGTGAGGATGAGGATCTGACCCTCGTATGACGGGTCCGTCAGTGACTCGGTGTACCCGACCATCCCTGGATGTCTAGTTGATACTCAACCGAAACTATGAGGTAAGGATGCCTGACCGGTCTGAAAGACGCATTCGCCAGCTACGCTCTTTTCCTCTGCACCGAAGCTGATACCTCGATAAGCAGTGCCATCGGACAACTCCAGAACGGCCTCAAAGATATTGTGCCGAGCTTGGATGGGAGCAAAACAGATAGGTTGTACGGGATTGCCATTTGCCTTGCTCACAGAACGCGATATGGCCGGTCGTTGAGGGTGGGCCATGGTTCTGGGGACTGTTTTAAAGGGTCCTTGTCCTCTTTACCTTCACCAGGGACGTGCAGGGTTGGTGAAGAACAAAGACGAGAAAGAAAACATTTCCATCGGTTAGATATAAAGCATGTGTTGACGTTTGTTTGCGATTTCGGCGACGTGATTCCGAGAGATCACACAGAAAGGCGACCCGGGCACACCATCTCATCACGATGTACAACCGTGGCGCGTGACGCTTGTGTGTCGTATCCCATGATCATAATGCATGCTAAAACATTGGTAAGAACTCACTTGAAACACCTACTCAATAATGCATAAAGGTTGGTCACCAACACTAGATGCGTTGTGAGATCGTGTGGCATACTAGCCTCAGTAGTACTTTGTAGACGACGTAAGTAGCATTCCGAGGAGTTGCACACACGCATCAGAGAAAGCACATGGAACAACAACCCCGATGGGTCTAAGTATATTTATGGAGATTAGTTACACATGTGCATAGAAAAAGGTCAGACACGTGTCCTACTAGTGTTATCGGCCTCAAGTCCGGTGGCCACTCTCAAGGCTCGCCCGAATGTTTGAGTGGTGTTGAATCGGGCGAGAGCGTGGGCTCGCCGTACGGTCTCTCACGTCCCAACAATGCTACTCCATCTGTGTACTCGCCTGCACCAAAGTCGTCCTCAGCGACGATTGCACCGGTCCGCTCGTCCATGCGGAACGTCAAGCCAGCCAGATTTTCTTGCATCCGCTTCTGGTCGTCGTATGGCAGTAATAGTTGACCGAAACCAGACCGTGATGTCAAGGCCACGATGGATGCGATAGAACCGGGAGGGGTCGTCAGCCATAGATTGCGACGTGAGCGCCTGTGCAGCAGGTGTGTCCCAAACCCGACAAACCCGATAACGATCAACAAGGGGGAAAGGATAAGAGCCGGAAGCGCTCTGTGCGCAACGTGAGACCGACAAACTCGGAGATCGGTCACAAAAAGATACTTACTCTATAAATAGACGTGGGACGTAAGTTGTGAGTTCTGCGGGAGCCGTCGAGTTGCCCGCAACAAAGTAATTGATTTGGGCAGCGACAGCGAGATACTGAGTCTGTGGGGATTAGACGTGTTAAAGAATACGGCGGAACGAATATCCATATACTCACATAGATGGTCGAGGTAGCGTTGAGGAAGCCGTTTTGCTTCTGGAAAACGGACAATGGTCCTCCAGGTTGGCGAGACGCGAACCGGAATACTGCATCAGGGAGGGCAAAATTGAGAACTTCTGCTCTTGCGGAAACAAAGGGATCTTCGCTCGCGGTAAATACAACACTGCATGAGATCAGACATCTGCTTTGTACAAGTCGAGCGTAATGAGCGCCTACCCATTGTATGGACGCCCATTTAGTGGACTTCCAGTAACATTATTGGTTCCCTGTGCTGTTTCTATTGCCGTACAAGGGCCGAGAGCAGCAGTAGTAAGATTCATCGACGTCTGGACTTGCAACACGTTTATCGTCGGGTTACAATATATACTCGCCACCTGTGGACTGGTGGAATTGAGGTAGAACCAGAACACGACGGGTTGAAACTCGGCGGCCAAACCCGATGAGGCGCAACTGCTAGCAGCAACGACACTAAATTGCTGAGTTCCGTTGCTAGGATTGAACAAGTTGCTTGCAGAACATCCACTGGGGAATGTGGCTGAAGCCACATAGTTTCCATCTTCATTCGTCACGTTAAGCGAAGAAGGGTTTGCACAATTGACCTCTGTCTGGATTGCAGTGGTATTTACTGCAAGAGTAGCGTTGAGGTAGGAGTCTGATGAGGGGGCCTAATGAAGACATGACCGAAAAGCATCGCTAAGGAGTATGAGTACACGAGACAGAAACCATCTGACCTGGAATTGACCCGCAGCCCAGACCCCGTGGACGAAAGGTGGGTCAATCAAGTTGTCGTATACTGCGAGCATGAGTATAAATCCCCCTTGATCGTACAGATACACATACTTGAAGCGATGGCAAACTAATCTGGGTTTAGTCGAAATTTTCTACGTCAAGAAGAACACAAATAACTTACACCTGAGGAGGCCAAGAAACCGTCCAGATTACTTATGGTGGGCGAAAGAGCGACGGTATTCGTAATGAAAGCTTCAGAGTCTGCACACCACATCAATGAACCGATCACGTATCATTAAGTGGGCGGTGGCGAACCAGATGTATGAGGAACTTGGCGCACTTGCAAGAGTGAACCAGCCAGAGGTTGTAAAAAAATGACACCAAGTGCCATCAACGCCGAAAAGTGGATCAAATAATGTTTATACATCCACGAATTGCCAAGGATGAGCAATTGGCTGTGAAACATTTCAGCATGTTTTGACTCTGCGCAAAAAATGAGGACTGTACTTCGAAGCAACCTGATTTGCTCGCTCAGTGGACGTTTCAAAGTCAGAACTGAAGGCTCACATAGTCCAGGAGGATGCTACGCGCGGCGGGTGTGCTGCCTTGAGATAGCGTTACGTATGGCTATTGAAAGTTACTGAGACAGTTGCATATGATCAGAAGTTGACGTACCTGATAGTATCGGAGCAACCAATCCGAAGACGTCCAGTAATGAGCGAGGGGTACGGCAAGGAGTGTAGGGAAAAAAGACTGCCATTACTATGATCAGGGACCGAACAGAGAGATGGAACGATTTGCTGTGCTCACCGTCAAAGTTTGAATGGAGACGGAACTGAAAACATTTTTGGCAGGAACCGGGAAACCTATGGCCATTATACAACTATCATACTTTGCATTACGATTCATGCACATACCGTTTTGTGTTTCCGAAAAAAACAATAAGATCTGCAATGCGATGCCAAGGAATATCATGAGCAGACAGACGACGCAGACAACCCAGAAATTGAGTATCAAAGGTTCCTGTGGTTTAGATGGACAATCATTAAGAGAATCGAGTGAGAGCCGATGGTGCATACATAGCGAGGTGGTCGTGGATATTCGGTCCCTGGAGTGGGTATCTGGTCTACAGCAGGTTGAAATCTGACTGAACGTGGTGAAGTGTCAAATTTCGTCGGCGTCGAGTTGTCGACGTTGCTCATGGTTGGGGGAAAGACGATGTCGTCGCCCGAGTAACGCTCAAAGCCAATAAATACTACATACACTATGGCAGCCAGGACGCTCGTGCCCCCTTGGTAGGCACATCGTTTTGGAACCCAACCCTCTTGGCATGAACGGAGGAAGGCGAATCGCCTTTTCTAGTAAATTTATATGATCGAGACCATCAAGACCCTCGGTCACCCTGTCTGCCGAATGGCAAACAGTATTACTAGGCACGTCTTATCGCCAGCGAGCTCTGGGTCCCTCGCATCGAGCGCCTCGCCCGCTTCTCGTCGCACTCGACGCTGGGGCCGCCACTGTCACCAGCTGGCCCAGCTCAACAGCGCGCTGGCGTGGTCTCTCGTGCCAACGCGACGCATGTCAGCACTCGTCACTGCGTCCCGGGTCTCCAACAAGCCGGAACATCACTGAAAAAACAGGCGAGTTGTCAGGCTTTATAATCCAAAAATAATTGGGATAAAGGTCGATATTTCTCACCATCCGCCATCGCAAAGACAATGTCTTATATTGCATTATATAGCTTCCTCCCTTGTCTAATCGACACAGATATTGTCCGAGTCGACAATCATGCGAGATTATTATCATGCATGCCGCTTAATCATCGAGCCGTTCTCTAAGGCTAGATGGCAGCATAATATTTTGTAAGTCTATTGTCTATCTCATTGCTGACGATGCAAATGATGATGCACTGCTTCGGTCCAGGGATAAATTCACGTCGGATTTGAATGATCTGGAATGTGCCACTGGTATTTCATTAATCATTCACTACTATACATAAACAAGTACCAGTACCGTGACAATACAAAGGATGACTGCCAGGACACTCGTGCTGATCTCGGCACAATGGGGAGTGGTCAAGGAGGGTAAGGTGGGGTTGGGCAGGGCACTGTGATGGGCGCTAGCGCACTGTCGTCGACGGTGTCATCGTTGCTATCGTCGTGGTGATTCAAGCTGCTAGCATGTCACCTGAGGCTGCGGGGTGTACTCGAGCATGGGACACGGTTGGGCATGGCGTTGTCGCCATCGTGTCGCGTGAGGCTGTACCAGTGGGGAGTGGTCGAGGGCGGGATGGGGTTGGG
>JBBPOE010000603.1:0-17879 GCA_038091295.1 Tylopilus felleus | reverse complement strand
TCTCTGCAGTCGATGCTGGGTCGCCTCCCCACAGTCGAACAACCATACATCTCCACCCAAACGTAATGCGATCGCAGAGTGATTTCTTGTGGAAGAGGGTTGTGCAGAAGCAGTTCCTAAACAGCAAAGATCAATCGTTCCAAGGGTCCTTCGGGCAGCCATGTTTGCATCCACGATCGCGATAAACTTCAAGTTGGAGAGTTTCCTAGCCGCGACGCAATTGCCTCCAACAGCCGAACTTGAAAAAGTTAGAAGGACCACAAAAATAGTGTCCCTGGCAGGAATTGAACCTGCGGCGCCACGGTATTGTGAGATCCACAACGTGGCGATTTAACCACTAATCGACAGGGACTTGAAGAACAACCGAAATGTAAGCCACTTATACTTATGAATCTGCCCCCTTATCTCATCTCTCCCTAGACCTGCCTGCCACGGGCGGTCACCAAGAGACTATTCGTATGCCAAACACCAGAGCATCTACACGTAGGGTCGCTTCAAAGCGGAAGCTTACTCGGAGAGGGCACACTGGTGGGTTCTTGAATCCTGTCGCGCGAACGACATCTCATAGACAAGTGTCGATGACGCAGAGAGCCCCATTCGGCACGATGCTCCCCAAGAAGCAGAAACCAGCACGTCCGTCATGGTATCTACATGTCTTTATCTCACCATGGGCAGAAAACCGACAAGTCCCCTCTAGGACCACCTGAGGGAGGTGACGTCGGGCGTGCAAGAACTGCACACCCGAATCCGGTCTCTCGAGCAAGAGACGGAAAGCTGGAGGTCTAAGCTACAACAGATCGAACAAAGCAATACCGCAGGCAGGCGCTCTGGCGCAAAGGGAAAGGCTTCCCAACGTCAGATTCGGTCGCTGGAGCGCACACTTGTCGATTTAAAGGCGGCAAGTCTTGCTGTTCATTAGCAACATGATGACTCGGAAGTAATCAATATCATCAGGCCCGGGAAAGAGACAGACGTACCATCGAAAAGGTGTGTTGTCCGATCGTGATGATCTCGCTTCATATTGATTATTCCAGCTTCGAGAAAGAGAGATTAAGCGTGATGCGGACGAGCTCGCAGATGATGATGGGGCTGTACCGACTCAGCAAATGAAAGACCTTGGTGAAAATGCTATCAAGGTAAGTATCCTCGTTTCTTGACATTGCTGTGGTCCTGCATCTCCTGTCTAGCTCTTGCGACGTATGTGTGATACCATCGATATGAATACGCTTGGAGAAGGAGAAGAATGTGCTGTATGTATGGAAGAGATGGAAGAGAAAAAATGCTATAGGTCAGGCGCCAGCCTGTTCGCCCGACGTTTTTATCTGAAACCCGACTTTCAGCCTGCTATGCAGACATCCTGTCTGTGGTGAATGTTTCCACAAGTTGGGTGCTGGTCCCAGTGCGGTATCCAACCATCAGACAGAGTCAGTCCAATGCCCTTATTGCCGCGAAGTCTGTGAGCGTGAACAGTGTGAAATCATCTCACATACTGCGGTACAACAATGGGACCTACTGTTAGATATCTCTCGGGAATGGGCAGTGATGGATGTTGGCGAGATAGGTGTCGGAGAAGAAGATGACGAAGACAGCTTCATAGACGACGGCTCTGCCGCAGCCACAGAGAGGTCGGTGCAACTCCTGCAAGAGATATTCCTACTTCTGACTGGTCTTCAGTGTTCGCTCTCCAGAGACTCCTCTCACGGATCTTGAGCCGGAAATCTCTCCCATGTCCGCCTCACCCAGTGAAATCGGATCAGTTGCTTACAACAACCTACCTTCTCCCTTGAAGCGTAAAAAGCTAAGCGAGCTAGCAGCGCAACGATCGACAAGACAGAGAGTATGATATGTTAATTGCTGGTGCAGTCCAGCTGCGGGGATGCCGTTGTGAGTATGTAGACAAGAATGCAGAGCAAAGATGAATGCCAAAAAAATAACATGGAAATCAGGGAGCATATCACGATATCAGTCCATGAGCCCGCAGCAAAACAGCCCATCTAAAGAAAGGTGAGGCCAGAACAAGCAGAGGAGAAACGGACTCACTCCTCTTTCTCTGATTCCAGTTCGGCGATTTTCCGTTTCAGCTCCCTATCAAACTCGTGAACATGTGAAAGGGCCCTGTAAGGAGATACGTACGAGTTTTCTTTGCTTAAAGCGTTTCGAGACTCTTTCGTTTGACACAAGTCCTGTGTCATCGACTCCCAAGCCTCGTCGTGGGGAAGGTTGGCATCGTTGTACATCGCGTCCAGTTCCTCGTTGAACGCCTGAGCGGTGTGATGAATGTATGCGTATGTATCATGGTGTCCGTGCACTGACCTCATACATGATTTCCTTTTCGGCTGTTGCATCTGCCAATAGGCTCTTTACAAGCTCACATTGACGCTTGGTGCTGTGTAGTTCCGTTCGCGCTCGATCAAGTTCTGCGGCTTTCTGGAAGAGAATATTGGTCCGTGGCATTCGAACGAACCACTGAAGCTCACCTCCTTGATGTCAAGTACGAGCTGTTCGAATGCATTCCGCAGAGTCTCATGATGTGAGATTGCGCGAACCGTGTTTTGGTCTGCTTCTGCTAACGATTCCTCAAGGCGAGTTAAAACTGCTGGATTAACCGTTTCAAGTGCTTTTGACATGGCGGTCTCTCCTACGAAACTGCGCGGTCGATTAAGCGGAGTCGTCGGACCATCAGCTTGTCGCCTGCCAATGAGTTGACGCATCTCTTCCATCCGCTGTTGCGCCTCCCTGGTCTTTTTCGCGAGACATCAGTGCATACTTGTCGAACAGTAAGTTCGCACATCGATACTCACAATCGGCGGGGGTTTGATTCTTTGGGAATTGCGCGCAAATGACTTGTCTGGAGACGAAGGTCTCCCTGAATCGATCGGACTATTGCTCGAATTCTGGCGTAGTTCTGTGACATCAAACTTCATCCTTTTCACTGCGCGGTGCGATGATTCGACCTAAAGGAGTGGTGAACAAACCAACAGAGACTCATACAAGAACCGGTCAAACCTCGTCTCTGGCTGAAGCCATCACCTGTAATATGTTATCTGTATACTCGGCGGTGAGATGTGAAAACGAGGGACGCGATGGTTTGGACGTCTGAGGTGACACTCTCCGGGGCGAGATAATTCTTCCGGTCGTCTTTGAGAGCGGTGATGTCCTGTGCTTTCGAGTTGGCGTGTACGGACTATGTCCAGAGCGCGTGGACGATTTCTTCTTGATCGAGAGGGGCTCAATGTTACTGAACGGCGTTGCAACGCCATTCGTACCATTCATTGCTTTGGGGGTACTCTCGATATTGAACGGTCCGAATGTTTGTCGTTTGCTGCGGGGAAGAGGTGACGGGGTGGCATCCTCGAGCGTGGATTCTTCAAAGTCTTGGAAAAACAAAGACTCGTCTTCAACTCCCACATCCGTGGAGGGAAGTTCTTGTCGTGCCATAGTCACTGGGCTGGGCGGGGGATGAGGAGAGGGACTGCGGGGTCCGAACAGACGAGGCTCCGCAGGGCGTGGAATACCGAGCTGGGATGGCATAGGCAGGCCCCTTGCAGGGGAACTCGAAGCCTGCCGAGAACCTGATAACGAGTTTTCCTTCGCTGTGGATGCACGGGATATCGGGCGCAGTTGAGGCGGAGGTTCCTCTGCAGATACGATTGTGATTATCCGATGCCAAAGTAAACTTGAAATCATACCTTCGTATATGGTATCCTCCACAGTTGTCTCCATCATGGGTACGTGGACATATTTACCATGCTGACTTTGGCTATTTCGTCTTGCAAGCTCCAGGCGCATTGACAAGTCGGGATCCGAGCGGTCAAGTAGTTGTTTATCAACCTCGTCGTCGTCGTCGTCGTCGTCACGGTGCTCACCCGAAGAAGACCGGGAAACTGGTTGAGGTGAGGATCGGCCACTACCGGGAGAGCGGCCTCTTTTGACTAGTTTTCTGTGAGAAGTGAAAGATTTATTTGCCGAGGATTCCTCGTCCCCAGACATCAAAGACGTGGCAGCGGTGTTGGTCGAGCCCGAACGATACGAGAACTTTGCGAGACTACCATCCGCCGTGGTGGTGGTCTGTGTGTGCGTGGATGACCGACTAGCGGACGACTTTGTGCGGTGGTGGCTACCAATGGACATGCCGAATATATCACCTCTTGACGACCCAGGGCGAGAGTTGAAGAGATTTCTGGATATCGCATCCAAGCTGAAGATATGCGCTCGTGACTTTGCAACTGCTGTGGGCGTCGCAGGACGGGAATCCATTCCAGTGCGGAATTTGAAGAGGCCGTATTGTTGGGCTACGGTGACAAGCGTCAACAAGCAATCAGTGAGGTCAGAGATGACTCACTTGTCTGCACAATACGTCCCGGTATTCTAGAGCTTTGCACTATCTCTTCTTCAGGCTCGTCATTCGGGTCACTCGAGGAAACAGAATACCGGGATATCTCCCCAGCCATCGGGTGAACCCGCACAATCACATACGGTGGACCCCCCATGCCAAATGGCAATGGGTCAGCGGTGCCCTGCGGATCAATGTGCATGACAATCTTTGTCTAGAGGAAGATGTGAACCCATCGCAACACGCACAAGAAACGAGGCTCACCTTTTTGCTTTCTTGCAAAAATGCCGTCCGCTGGTACACGTTAAAATACGTGCGGGCAACGGTGGTCCGCCCACCTTTAACTTCAACTTCTTTCTCATCTGCGCATAGAACCACAGATTGACCTGCTTTGGTTCTATACTTTGCCTGAGCTGACCAGAGGTTTTCCAAAAAGCGCTCCTTCTCCGTCTGCGTTCGGGTAGGGTCGAGGTTGATGGGAGCAGGCGGGAACACGACCGAAAGCGAACGGAACGGCCGACCGGACCACTTGTCGCCTTGATCTTGTGGTGGAGTCTCGATGTAAATATGGAATTCTTATAGGCAAAGGCTTAGCCAACTGCACGGCCAGAGAATCCATGTGCGTCTTACCGGCATCTCCCACATCAGCGACAACGACGTCACAGAGATCAAACACCCCCTTGCAGCTCATACCACTCTTCTTCATCCCCAGAGGCAGTCCACCAGTCTTGGCCAGTTTCTCTACTTCATCCAAGCCAGACAACAAACGCCCACTCTTCTCTCCGTTTCCTGGTCGCTTTACGATCATGAGTTTGTCGTCAAACAAAAATAGCGTGCAATGCAACGACGTAGCGGAGAGGCTCGACGCAGACGAGGATGCACCTGGGGGACCATCCACGATGATGTCCTCTACGTCGATACAATCGATGAAGCGACGCGAGTTCGATATCAACCCAGCAGGAAAGCCATCAATGGTTGCGCTCAGGCAATATAACACTGCTGCTCGTCTCGTCTGATCGTCCGTCTCAGCCAACGCAATTTTGCTTGCTATCTCGTCCGCTTCGATCAACTTTGCACGCTGGGGATCGTCTGGCCCCATGAGTTTGATCATTGTACGAAAGAGTAAAGTATATCGTGGTATCCGTTGCACCGGGTCCATGAGCAGTTCGCGCAGCCCGACTCGATTCCTCGTGTCTGCGTTTGAATATTTGATCCTCTGGAAGACACGTTAGTCGAGAAGCGATCACATAAAGGGGCGTCATTCACGTCAATATATGCTGCAAACCCAGACGACTTCTTCATCATTTCGCGCTCAAAGATCGATTGGGCTTCTTCGCGCTTAGCGTAATATTGCTTATAATGCTCGAAACCTCTGAGGTCCTTGAAGTGTCGCAGAGCAACATCGCCTACATTTCTAGATCCGTTCGGCGCGACTGTCTTCTCCAGGTCCGCCAAGAATGCCTCGTTGACCGGCAATAGGTTGTCAATGTTGCCGAAGAGGGTCTTTGCTTCGTATGGTGGCAATATCGCTGTACTCTTGAGTTTTGAAAATTGGCGCAATGGATCTGCATATTCATCCTTGAGGGTTCGGAGGCGTTTGACATACGACCGCTCAGTGTTCACGAGCTCGTTGACGACCTCCGATAGTGCGGATACGTCCGTCACCGATCGTTTACGCTGCAGCCCATCCTTGAACGCGGTGCATTAGACTTGGGCGAATATGTTGAAGGTGGCGCTCACTGTATGGTGTGTGATAGTGGTCTCAGTGGCGGAGGGCAAGATGTTGTTGTCGTCTCGACCAAGCCATGGGTCTCCAAGCGAAAGCACCAAATCCTGGACGTCTAGAAGGACATGTTGGCAATTCGGCCATGTAACACGCTAAAACTCACCCTCAGGCAATCTCTTTCCCCCCTCACATCCCTCTACCACGACGCCGCAATGAAATACGCGTTTGGTGACTGTGTTCTCCACACGTTTCCGGGGAGTTGTGTCATCCCCGCTGGCGAGGGGCACTACTTTTCGGGGAGAATTGTTGAGCGCCATCAATCTTCATCCACGGCGGGGTATTGGCTCGCTAGAGCTTGTCTCGTCTCTTTGATGGTTGGTTCTTGGCGCGTCTATCACGTGATCGATAATTCCCGATACGGTAGTAGCGGGTATCATTCGGATGAATTGATTTTTCTCTTGCAGGCGTTTCGAGAAATCTGTACTTATATTTGTTTTTATTTACTTTGCTCTGCTTCTTTATCGGGCTCGCTTTTATCGTGGGAGGGCTGCTGACGACCGTTGCTACCATCGCGTCTTTTCGTCTCTGTCCTCGGCCGGTTACAGACGTTGGTTTGATTCTTAGTTACTTTACGAATGTTCCACACTCTGTATAATTACCGTACAAAATGAGGGTTCGCGCACGAGAAGGGCTCATGGAATCCATTGGCACCGAGAAAGTGGTATCGGGCTCTGCCACGGATGTGGCGTTTCGCAACTAGTTATACTACGTCAAAACGAACCAACAAAAAATGCAATTGAACTAAGCTGCTAATAAGTGGTACTATGATGAAGTCGATGGATGCGTATGAGTATGCTTGCGAGGGAATAAATGATCATGTGGGGACATCGACACAATCCCGGGTACTCTGAGTGAACCTATGCAAAAACGAGAAATGACGTCGGATCCGTGTGGGAGCTGGTGCTTCTTCGCGCCTCTTGGATGGCAGCGTCGAAGCAGTCCAGTGGCGCTGGGGAGGAGAACGCTTCATTTGCGGGGAGGGATCGTCCACCCCGAACTCTGTTATAGACCCAGCAGTCTCCGAGTACAGGAGATGAAGATCTGACTGGGAGTAGGGTCTGTGTGTGGTTGCGAGTAAAGGCCGGGCTGGGATTTCTACATGCAACGACCTTGTCGTCAGTGAGAGGGGCAATTCTTCTCTAGAAACGTCCGGCGCACTCCGAACCCTGCGGCGGAGCGACTCCCTTGACCACCACCTCAGCAAGCTGGAATTCGACACGGAACTTCTCGTGGATGGTTCACGGCTCAAGGCAGTAGTTGGAAAAGTTGACCGAGGGGCGAAAAGGCCACGAACATTCTCAATCATCGACTTGCTTCGTTTCGGGATGCAGTCGTTCTGACGCACGTTCGAAAACTCGGAGTGGGTTTGGAGACCATTGGAAGGCGTTGGCAAAGGAGCGGGCGACGTGGCTGGCCTAACGAAAGACACAGATGAACAATGGGAAGGTGACTCGATAAGGATAACGCTTTCATATCCCTCCTGAGATGTTGCTTTCGTCATCTTGAGTTTGGTGGTATGCTGCCTCTTTTCCATAGGTTTGGGTACGACAGGCGCCATACAACTCTCAGTGTCACTCAGTGACCCACCACCTTCGACGAAACTCCTCTTGCGAGGGACGAGAACACTCTCGCGCTTCGTCAGTCTGTTCTTTGCGGCGACGCTCATCGCACTTGCCATGGTAAGCGCCGAAGTGGACTTCGAGAAGGAACGAGTAACCTTTTGTGCCTCAAAAAGATCTTCTTCGTGTGTGTGGGCATGAAAACGCGCGGTAAGGCACTGTTCCGAAAAGACGTCCAGAAGACCACGGTCCACCTGTTCCCTCGCGGAAGCTGTCGATCGAACGAGATGAAACGTGTTCGATTCCGGCATTGGGGCTAGCTGGGTAGCGATCGACGATCGACGACTGGGCCCCACGATGGCATTTTCCAAGCGAAGATGGATCTGCGAAGCGCTTGGTGCTGGTAGGGTCTCTCCCGAGTTTGGCACAGTGGATTCCATATCATCCAACTCTGGAATAGACTGTATTGTTGGCAACGGGGTGATTGTCTCAAACTGCATGTTCTCCAGGAGTGGGGCGTAAAAGTCGGGTTGAAGGCTGGAAGGAGGTTCCTCGTTCCATGGCACCTCTTCGGCAATCGCATGCCGGATAGCGTCTACCCATATGTCCTTTTCACGACGACACGACGCCGCGAATTCGAACATGTGCGCTTTCGACGACAAGCGAAACCAGCTGGGTAGCAAGACTACGCGTCGTCAGCGATATGCATGACCACCACGGTATATGTACGCACCATCGTCGACATTCGAGTCCACCAGCTCGAACAATCTGAGGTTGAACCAATGTTTTGGTTCGTACGCCTTGGATTTGGCGACTTTCACCAGGACAAGGAACGCGCCAGGAAACAGGAACGCGCCAAGATACTTTGCTTTGACGGTGCCAAGCCTCGCCATGTTGGTGCCGCGATAATGGATGACGTCCAAAGAGCCGGACAGGTAACAGGGGGCCAAAGAGGATAGAAAGCCCGACAACGAGGCTGGTTGTGAAGGTCTGTTATGACTCGCTGCCGAGGTCAGGAGACCCTGGGAGATCCGGGAGACGATTTGAACAGATTTCGCAAAGAGGTCTTGTTGTCGGCGGGCTTCGTCTACCAGACTAGCTACGGTTCGCATGGTCCGAAGCGCGGTCTTGACGGCGTCTTGACTGTCCCTAGTGGACTCTTTCAGGCCATCGCTGAATCTCTGTGGGCCCGTCCTCTCCTGGAGCTGATCGAACAGAAGGGGATACCTGCACACTCGTTGTACAGGTTTGATCATGTAATCCATGAACATGAGCTGCGGCCTTCGGGTGCTCGTGTCCCTCTCGGAATGGCCGCTCTCGGAGGCACTGAAAGTGAGCGCTTTCAGATGTTCGTGAGAGAGTTCATCCAGAGCTGACAGAGAGTGTCGCCTCTTGGAGAGGTCTTTTCCGGACTCTGAGCAAGGCATCGTGTCTTCGGCCACGTCTTGTAGGCGTATTTCCGCAGCGAGAGCCGCACAACGCAGTTCGAATGCGTCCCATTCTGCAGGGTATCTATGTTGAACTTTGCGAACGATGTCAAACGCTTCCGAGTGAGCAGAGCAGAAAGACTGGTAATGGTCAAAACCAGACGCCTGTGCGAGAGGATGAGAGGAGAAAGGGGTGAGACAGACCATGAGCGTACATGATGGACGAACACTGTCGACACTGCATTCAAGGCACGACGGACATCGATAGGAGAGGTGTGATCACCGTTCTGAGGGAGAATGCCATCCAGAGTCATGGAGATGCCAAAGGGTGAGACGACTTGACGGAGGCGATGAACGAGTTTTTCATGAAAGTCGAGAATGACCTCTGCATTTCTGGTGATCGTGTCGAGGTCTGAGGCGGAGAAGAGATGGCGGGTGGTGCATTTGTCTGCTCTGGCGAGTTGCTCGCCGGGGTGGGTGGCGAGATGAGGGTGGGAGTGTGTGCGAAAGGACTGGGCGTGACTAGAGGGCGGGCGTGAAAAGTAGGCGATGGAGTGCGTGGAGGACGAGGGACGTGGCAGAGACGAGCGGATTTTCAAGATGGGGAGCAGACGAAGATAGACCTAGGGGGTGGCTCAACACAGAAAGGGTCAAGAGAAGGTGGTGTGTATACCGAGACGAGGGCGCGCAGGTCGAGGAGATAGCCGAGTTCTGTGGCGAGGAGCTCCAAGAGGGCGTGGTGTCGTCTGACGGTGTCTGGGTCGATCAAGGTTGAGCGGGACATTCGAGAGAGAGAGTTGGACCTGGTGGCATGTTTTCGAGAGTTCCAACTTGGCAACAACAACACCCAATCAGGAATGACGTCACTTTTCGATCAATACAAGTCCATTCGGTCATCAGATCGCGCGAGGAACGGTATGTTCTGTGCCTCTGCCTCTGCCCGACGTAGCTTCTCCTTGTCCAAAAAATGACAGAGCGCTTCAATATTCTTCCCACTAAATACCCGAAACGCCGACTTTTGGTCACCGCCCAGACCCTGCGTCTCAGTCAGCAACCCGAATACCCTTCCGAAAGAACAGCCGCGCTCACTTCTGGCGCACGGTCCGAGAACCGACTCAATCCCATCCGACGCGCAGCTGGCACACCCGTGGCAGTCAAGTGCGTCAGTCTCGACCCATGTCGCAACAAATGATGGATCGCCTTGAGTGACACACGGTCACAGTACGACAGGTGCAACCGCTCCAGCGACCGACCGTGATCCCCAAGATGGTAGATGGCGTTGTCAGTCAACTTGGGTACCCGCACCAACACCAGTCGGTGCAGATTCTCCAGCTCTGCCAACTCAAACACAGACAGATCTGTCAACTGTCGACAGACTGTCTCACGTCAGTAAACACACCACTCCAAAAATAGCGTGTCCTCACATGCCAGGTCCACCGACTTCAGTCCACTGCACGCACGTGCGAGCTTCATGATCCCTGCATCCGTCACCTGCCACACATGGGCCAGCGTCACCGCACCCAATTGCACCCCAAGCTTGCAGATGTGCTCCACACTCCGGTCCGTCAAGTTCGTGCACCCCCCCAACGACAGCGTGTGTAGCGACGGCGCGTGCACCAGCACCCCTTCGATCCCCTCGTCCGTCAACTTCGTGCAATAACTGAGATCCAGAACACGTAGGTCCACCGCAGTGTGCCGTAGTATCAGCGCAGGCATGTCGTCCAGCCATGTCGACGGTCGGTGTGGCAACGGCTTCTCCATCCCAGTCTCTCCCTCCCCTCCCCTCTTGATCCGACTCGGAAGCGCCTTGTCCGTCAACAGTGGACACCGTGCCAGCCTAAGCACGCGCAGCTTCCGAGAGTACGTCCAAATATCGCGCACAGACACCGCCGACACGAGCGGCTCGTCGCAGAGCTCCAATTCAACCAGCTTGGAAAACGTTCTCGCTATCGCAGACACCGTCCCGTCCGTCAACACGACACCGCTCAGCTGCAACCACTGTAGCCGTGGCGCTTGCGATACAAGCTCCACGATCGCCACCTCCGAGACGTACTTGCATCCCGTCAAGTCGAGTCCTTGTAGGTTAGGGTTGTCCCTCGCTAACCGTACGATCGTCTTGTCCGATGTGTCTGGCACTCCCGAGAGCACGACAGACTCGAGCCGTCGACAGAACGTCATCTCTGGAGTGACCCATTCATCTTTCACCCCGCAGTTCGCGTCACGTATCACCAAGTGTTTCACCAACCGCCGTTCGGTTTCCGTCTCGGGAAGGCGGTCTATGATCCGTTCCATATCTTCAAAGTCGGGTCGATCAGAGTCCATGATGGGTGGTCCGATGAAACGTAGATGTTGTATCGTCGAGTCGAACGTAGAGTGGGTTCGTAAACGATGTGGCAGGGGGTTATGGGTCCATGACTCCATGGAAATGATGTTGAACAATCCCGTTCGGCAGTTTGCGGCCTCGTCCCTAGTCAGATGACATCGACCACCTCAACCTCGTCCACCATAACAGCGGCAAAGCACTCGAACCCTTCACCTATTCCCCCTCCATCGAGTCCCTCCCGGCGTATCCCAGTCACGCCTGCCGTCTTGAGATCCATTTTTGCTTCTTCTCGCACCCCTCACGAGGAAAGGGCCATTTCTCGGGTTGCTTTCTTCAGGTAGGTTTTCTGACCTCGACACTCGGAATTCTGTGATAGGCTCCAGGTTTGCAGGGTTCTTACTAAGCTGCGTTGGAATCAGCTTCGCCGCAGCAAGGGGCTGGGGGATCAAAAGCGGCACTGGTCTGCTGGGAGTAGTCTGAGGTTTATGTACGTCTCGCAACTCGCACCATCGCAATGACCAGCGACATATCATGAAACTATACAAAGTCTTGAAAGCATACTTCAAATCACTCCTCATCGTCCAACGATCCATCAATCTCTTTGTTGCTCTCTAGACTTCCACCCTCAGGAACCGGCGTTCGGAACGTGTTACTGGAACTGGGTCCCGGATCGAGGAATCCATCTTGATCATCCACGCAAGCGGCACTGGTGACCTTGCGCCGTCGGGCGGATGATGCGGGTGGTAAATGAGCCTTCTTGACCCGAAGAATATCCATGATCTCTGTGGAAATAGTAAATAACGCGACAAGCTTCGAGGGTCCATACTACAAACCCTGGTGAGTCATTTCCTCATATCCTTTGATACTACGCTTCATGGTCAACCATCTCCGTTGTAATGAATGCGCACTCCATAGCTTCCACTCTGGGTCAGGCAGCGTTTTCCAATCGATCTCCGTGTCGTCTCGGACTTTGAGCGAATCGACTCTGCCTCAAGTGGTCGAAAAGTAGTTCTAGATTATACTAGCAGACACCCACTTGTGAACCAGGATATAGGCATCCTGTGAACTCCAGCGCGGTTTCTGTCCTTCGTTTTTGACCGTCTTGCTGAGTGAATCCGTCCTACGTAGCAAGTTAAGTGTGTAGCATGACTGGAGAAAGGGAAACACCACCATTTGATCCGACACTGCTGTCTCCCTCGCCGGTTGCCCATCTGCCCACTGACAATTCCCCAGAAAACGTCGTTGTCAAAATCTTTGCCTTGATTGATAGTCATCTCCGTCACAATCTTTGTGAGCTCCTCCTCCTCCTCCTTGCTCCACGCACCAGTGACACGAAGTTCACGGTTGGCGATATGATTGCGATAACGATCCCGACAATCCGATGACATTCTTCCTACGATCTCGCTGACCTTTTCCCATTGCTGACCAAGGTCAGCGACGGCTCTGGTGCGGCAAAACACTATAAGGGATGGGCGTTGTGGGAACACGCGGGTGACGTACTGCCGCAGCAAGTTGTCCTCTTCAGGCATCCACTTTCCCTGTTGTTTCTTCGGGTGGAACGACCTCCGAACATGGTGATAGACGGCGATGATCGGGCGCTGCGGAATCGCGGCAGCTGAGAAAGATATGAAACAGAGGAATGGAACCGAGCACTAAACGAGCCATACTTATGTCGGACCAAAAGGCATTTTCTTTGCCCTTTTCGTTCTTTTGAAAAATAATTTCCAGAATTTGCTCGTCTGTGAGTCCTCTGGACTGCGGCAGTTTAGTGGCGTTCACAGGGAAACGAGAAAATCACGAACAGCCTTGAATGCTTCTATCGCGTTCTTGAGTTGTTGCTCTTCTATTGCAGAGAATTTGCCCTTCTTGTATACAAGACCTGAACAAAGCTTCGAATACAGGAACTATGGGTGGCCACAACTCGTTTACCTTGCGTCTTGACCAACTCGGCTAGTTTGCTTGCATTCATCCATTTGTTGGCAAGCATATGTGCGTGCTCATCGTTGACCTGCTCCGGCCCAGGAAGACTCATGTCTAATATGCGCTTATGTGATGATTTCGTTGACTTCGGTACAGATGAAAGAATGGGGCCGGTGGACGTGGACGGCATATCCGCTTGTGACTGTGAGCTGAGGATTGCATTGGCTGAGAGAAGAGGAAGGGGGGGAGGGACAAATGCGGGAGGATTGGAGACTGTAGCATTGGCAGCAGCATCGCCGAGCGACTTGAGAACGCTCGCGATCTTGGAGACATCCATATCTTGGAGGGCACGGATGATGTCGTCGTTGGACGTGAAGTTGAAATCGGGAAGGGGTGCGACGAGGCCAGGGAAAACGGGATGACCTTGCGGAGGTGGTTGGCCAAACTGAGAGGGGTCGTGGAAACCATAGTTGAGAGGGGGATACTGGATGAAAGGGGGAGGGTGATCAGGAAGGATCTGTTGATCCTGGTAAGGAGGTGTGGCCTGGTACGGGGGGATTTCCATGGACTGTACGTCGGAGGTGGCCGACGCTGCAGCGACGACGGCGTTCAGGAATGCGGCGGATGCAGCGTGCTGACTGTCTACGGAGATGTCCTGCTGGTCGATGTCGGCGGGGAGCGGTTGGGACACGTCCTTTGCCTTGCCCTTGTCCGTGTCCTTTGGATCTGGTTGAGCATCGGAAGAGGCAGTGACCTTCTTCTTGTTTTTCTTCTTGTCGCGTCCATCGTCTGTGGCGTCGTTGCGTTGTCGTTTCTTCTCGTTCTGGGACTGTATGAAAGGGTTATTGGCTTCGCCGACGGCGAGCTGAAGAGCGCGCTGTATGTCGGAGGTCAGGCTGGCCATGCTATGGATATTTAGGGTCGGCCAACGACGAGGATGAGGGCAAGCTCAAAAAACAACGTGCATCCTCCGAATAATTCCTATAAAAAGACATGTCGGGCCGATCACTCGTCCTCGTCCTCAAAGTAACCTTCTTCCTCCTCCACGTCGTACTGCTCGTTCCAGTCCACCAAATCGTAGCCCGCTCCCTGCACGCGTTGATTATGCACGTTCACTGGCCATCTGAAATGTACTCACCTCTAGAATCCCATAAATGAAGAGCTCTTTTATCCGTCTCTCAAACGTCGCCTGCTCTTCTTCAGGCGATTCTTCCACTTCCCGGTCGCTCATCTCGCTTTCACTATCCTCCTCCTCCTCGGGCACAAATTCTTCAGTTACCCGCTGGCTTCTCATTCGACGTATTCTTTCCGCTTCTCTCTCCTC
This sequence comes from Tylopilus felleus, assembly GCA_038091295.1. Classification (NCBI taxonomy): domain Eukaryota; kingdom Fungi; phylum Basidiomycota; class Agaricomycetes; order Boletales; family Boletaceae; genus Tylopilus; species Tylopilus felleus. Next base: position 3,207 of record JBBPOE010000603.1, on the reverse strand, counting down.
TTCGTAATCGGCTAGCAGTGTCCCGAGTTTCCCCACCTGTTGCGTACCACCCCCCAAGAACCCCTTTTCTGCCCATTCTCTTTCCTCCTTGGCTGCCTCCGCTCCATAACGTCCCCGGCCAGTCCAGAGGTGTGGCCACCGATTTTTCGCTTCTACAAACGCTAGCTCCTTTGGCTTCGTTTGCGTGTATGCGAGTCTCCGGTTTCTTATCGCTGCAATCACACTGCGTTGTTTCGGTGTCGTAATGGATGTAAAGCCGACAATCAAATGAGGTGGTAGCAAGTGTAGATGTTTTTGCAGAAATTCAATGGGTGATGAGCTTGGCCGTGGTTCGTATTCAGGTGGTAGGCCAATGTACGATAGTACCGCAGCTTCTTCAAACATGATGGACGTTCTTGTGAATGTAACAATCACAAACAAGCCTCCTCGACGACTTGGTCATTCCACCCATGACTTCCGTTGTTTCATGTCGGTGGGACTGGTGCCGATCCTCCTTCACGAGCATTGATGCTCTCGATACCCACGTCAAACATGAGCACATCTGGCCGATGAAACCCATGCGCAAAGCAGACCTCGTTCTGATGAGGAGAATGGACTTGCAGAGCCTTCACAGCTCGCTAGATGCAGACTCCAGTATCATCTCAAGAGGTATCTCGCCCCCATCTGTTCGAGCGGGGCTCTATACTAGCATGACTTTAGGACTACTTACTCTGCCGCGCGCCAAGACCCCCCAACAAGCACACGAACGTCCAGAAGATGGAGTGTTCGATACATTCACACAACTATCTTCCCCTCCCAAAACTCATTCTCCTCAAAAGTTACCGGCTTTGCCAGGCCTTGACAGTATGATCGGGCAGGTTGGGCAGGAACTCTCCGCAGTTGCCGAGATATTTGAGCGAGTTCAAGGTCACGAGGCATACCAACGTCTCTCTCTACCTTCCCGCTCACGCTCGCCCATGCATCGTCCCCTTTCAGATTCTTCTGACTCCTCGCAAGAGGTCGTCGAGCAACAACTCACACCAGAAGATGATGCGGGGCCTCGGTCTCGGCCTCCACTTCCACCACAGCTGCCGAATGAGAGTGAACACGTTGACGTCGAACTCAGATGGCCCACAGACGACGAGTCGGATGTACCCACCACTGAGATGATCCAGAACTCAGAGCAGTCTGTGCCCGAGCAAAACCACCTCCCCGATAGTTCCCCTGATTCAGCCAGAGGCAAAAATTTCCGGTGTGCATCCTTGAATGTACCCCTCGCCGTAGACAGCCAGGGTGCAAGCACTCCCCATACTTCGCAGGGATCTCACAGCCAAAGTCAACCAATCATTTTGCAGACGCAGGCACCTTATTCAAGCCAGACTACTCAGTGATGTGCCTACTATAGACTTCGTGGACAGTACTTGATGGATTGTTTGGATCAAACATCGCATGACCGCGGCTTGTAATTAGTCGTCCTGTTTTAGTTACTGCGTACAATGTGCTATTCCCAATGAACGCGACGACGCCAGAGAAACAGTTGGACGAAGAGAAGAAGCTTGCAGTCCCAAGGGATGTGCTCCTCATCGTCTTCATTCATGGGTGCGGCCTTGGTGATATTCACGGAATGAAACATCAAGCTCACGATGATTTCCAGCTTTAAAGGAACGGAATCGACGTTTGAAAACTTTCCCTCGAGACTTCAGCACGTCTTGTCAGAGAGCAAGGAGGATCCCTCTGTCGAATGCGTTGTCTTTCCTGCCTACGAGGTCAAGTCTATCACATCACCGCCGAGGGGGTATTGACTTTTCAAAACCAGACCAAGGGGGAGCTGGTTGGTATTTTCCATCCCAGACCGCCGTACGCATGACATCGAGCACACCACCCTTTTCCCCAGAACGCAGCCGTCGTGCGGTTCGCAGATTGGCTCACGACGCTGACCGTCCAGAAAGAGGTCGCCCATGGCGGTGGTGCTGGCAGAGTCAAGATCGTCTTGTGTGGACACAGGTGAGCCAGCTCGCCCGAGACGTAGTTCATGCAACACTACTGAGGACGTCCTCAGCATGGGCGGGCTGCTCGCCTCCGATGTATTGCTGGAGTTTATCCAATCGCGACCCGATCGAAACGCGCCGCTATGGCCTAGGATCATAGCCTGCATTGCGTTCGACACCCCAGTCAGTCCATTTGCACATCTTCCTCGTCCGTGGATGAACTGCTTCGTTTCTAGTATCTTGGCATACACCCGTTCGTGTTCAAGAACAGCGCTACTCGCGCTGTAGAGTATGCAAACGCAGCTCGGGGTGTCATCACCGATATGTACTCGCTCTTCAGAGGCATCCAGCCTGCGGCTGCCGCTCCATCCAATCCCCCCCTGCTTCAAATCACAGCGGGAACGTCGGAGACCACGTCGGCATCAGCGTGGGGTAAATGGGCACCGGCGGTAGCATATGCCATCGGGGGTGCCGTCATCGCCGGCGCAACTGCGGGGGCTGCATACATGCGGCGGGACGATATCACATCTGGATATACCTGGGCTTCCGATCACATGCAGTTCGTCGGCAGTTTATGGGACGAGAAAGCCATGCGTGAGCGACTGGACAACCTCCTTGCTGCACACGCAGATCATGGGATAGTTTTCAAGACGTGAGCGAGGACTCGGGATCGGGATCGTGCGTGTCGTTGGCTGACCCTCTGCTAGATTCTATGTGTTTTTGCCCGCATCCCCTCCTACTCATCCAGACCCAAGAACGTTTGTGGTGTTACCCCCTCGTTCCTCGCCCCCTTTCGCCCACTATACTCCCTCGCCGAACTGTGTTGCCCCAGATGAAATTCAAGCACACATGGGAATGTTCAGAGCAGCGAGCAATGATGGGTATTACAGACTAGGATTGGAGACGGCTCAAGTTATTCGCCAAGCGCTCGCAAGAAGTAGTACGCAAAGTGGGTCCGCACAGCAGATTGCCAAAGGCAGTCCTGCGGAGTAGTGTAGCACCACTAGATCAGATTTTTCAGTCGTACGTTACTACAAGCACGATGTCATGGATTGAATGTCAATTGCATCGCGTATGCGTCTTCACCATCAGCATCTTGAGATCATCTTAGTCACCCACGATGAAACAGAGAGAGGAGCAAACGTACAGTATTTCTCCTCGATACTTTTGACAGTGAAACCCAACGTGTCGCGGTAGAGGTTAAGGGCTGCCCGGTTCGATTTTCGGACGTGGAGGGATA
>JBBPOE010000602.1:0-17910 GCA_038091295.1 Tylopilus felleus | reverse complement strand
CGCAGCAACTGAGTGATGGACCTGCACCCTCAATCGGAAGCGTCCATATAACGGTGCGCGCACTTTGTGTCCACTCACGCTGTTGCACTCACGGTCGATCAGCATCAGCCAGGTTCAGCGAAGGCTATTGTTTCGTTCGCGTTGCCTGCGTGGATGTTGTGTTTCAGATCAGGTATGGTCGATGGGACACATTGATTCGATGTAATAATATGCACGAGATAACTACACTGTTAGAGAGCATCGATGTTGTGAGATTGTCGCCTTGTGCATATGTTAAGTTCGGAGGACCTTTCCGAGACGCAGTGTTCTCTCCGTGCCGATGTATCTGAGGCACCCCGATGCTACTATGCAAGTGTCGGCGTGATGAGTCACAGATGACATGGCCATGATCAGGATGTTTCTCTAAGACGCTCGCCCACCTCTTTCAAGAACCCCAGCCGCGTCATCTACATACCCTCGCGATGACTGGCAGCTCATTCAAGAACCGACCCTTTCACCCGTCTATTATCAATCCTCAATATCTCGGAGACCGTAGAGTGAACCCTTTGAAAGATAACATCTCCGTCTGCTTCATCGACCACGAATATGGTACAGAAATCAGTCTCTCGTCGTTTTTTGAGCTGGGTGATGCTCACCCGATTCGAGCAACGATTCCAGTCGTCGGGCCCATCCCTGACGTTCAAACTTGAATATCAACGTTTTGTGCGCCAAAAGCCCTCGTTCATTCATCCTCACTGATATCCGAAGCATCAGTTGCTTAGTGCGAGGCCATCGTCCCAGACTTTCGCCAGCCTACTAGCACACCCTCAGACCCCCAGTTGCAGCACATGACAGCACTTTGTCGGCCTGTTCTTCCCAAGTTCCCCGCGGGCCGGATACAGCATTCCGAGCATGTTGAAGAAGATCGTCCTTGACCAGGACTCGTGGAGGCAGTCTTGGAGTGATTGCTCAATATTGTGGAAACGAAGCACAAGGCGGGAGGGGCGACCATGCTCCACAAAGAAGCCTATCCCTATAGAGGTAGTATATAATTCGGAGAAATCCCACCTTGTCCTTTGATCTCCACCATTGTGTCGCAGGCCATGAGGGTAGTGTCATTGCCACTGACGGGGGCGTACTAACAGGATGTTACAGTATGCGCTGTGCTGATCATTTGACCAGACCGTTGCAACCCAATGGAAATCGACATTGGTAACCATTTACTAATTGTTGCATTGTGACGTTTTCAGTGAATGGCGAGTATCTCCTGGGTGGGGGGTTCCCGCAGGCATTCAAGTGTGGCGTGCCAGTGTGGAAGACAGGCAAGTGGTAACGATGACAACGAACCCTGTTGTCGTCTGTCTCGCTGGTGTCCATGAGGGCAGTCAGTGGGTTGCGGCAGGGACGACGTGAGGTGAATTACTCATATGGAAAGCAACAGAATGCGGTCACCGGCGTTGATTTCTCGCCCAACTCGAGTCATGTCGTCTTAGTAGCCCTGGACAACGGAACATCCTCCATCTGGGATATTGCCACTCGCGAGCGGGTACTCTTTCTCGAAGTGCTTATCTACATATACCTGCCGTGCACTCTCGTCGGCACTCCGACGTATGTACCAAGACCCTTGATAGTTTTGCTGTCCGAGTCAGTCGACTCGGACTCCCCACATGCTCGTCGTGAGGTATGCTGCTAGCTTGTCCACCGTTTGGATCATTGAGTTTCTTGTGATACAGGGTGTTTAGGCATTCCATAGTCAACAAGGATGCTCACCGTCTAGGTTAAAACTTGAAGAAAAGAGATCGCCACGTCGATGGCACGAGCTGGAGTGCGAGAAACATTGACATCAGATCCTGATAAACTGGTGATACTCATCCAAATGTGTCTTTGGCAAGCATGTTGTTTTCCGTGCGTATCTAACATATTGAACCTAATGGTTATCGTTATCGCCGCTGTAGGGGAACTTGAATGCACTCTCTCGTGGCCCCACGGTGACGATGTCACGGTACACGTGTTTATAAGCCGCACTTTGAACGAACCAACAATGTCGACAGAACAGTCTTTTTGCAACAACCTCTCCCAGTTTCGCCGTGCTCAAGGCGTCACCGTCCACTCACAGAAGGCTCAGCTAGCCCCCTAATTCTCTCGTTTCTACAATGCCATCGCAGGCGATTACTAGTATGTCCCAGTGTGTGCTCCAACGAGGAAGAGGCTTGGTTGGCATTGTCGCGATGGGATAGGTATGGCCGTCTGCATCCCTGAACCCATTTCATTTTGACCCCCACTCAGATTGCTAGGTTTCGGTGCATGCCTCATCGGAGCCTGCGTATGTTTATGTTTTATCTTTGCATTTCTGGCCTCCCTTGGTTCCCAATACGTCCCACGAAAATTTGCTCTCGCACTCAGGTCCGCCCTCTCGTCTATCCCCTATCTAACCTTCCTATCATGCTCACTCTCCATTCCATGCACCGCACAGCATGGGAAGGCTTCTTGTCATGGCCGGGCAAGTCCTCCTTCATGCTTGCCTTTCTACAACTAACCTTCCGGTCCAATTTCTCAGTGCTCGTCGGACCCATCAACCACATCAAATACTTGGTGTCCAAAGAGCGACTGGCATTCCCGGTAGTATACTTCTCTAGCTTGGCTCGGGGTAAGCATCATCTCATGTTCCCCAACGTACGTCATGATGTGTGTCCTTCAATCCCAGCTTGGCTCACTGTTGGAAGGCATCGTCCAGGTCTGTCGTGCAGTCCATGGTTTCCCTCAGACCATGCTGACCCCATGCTCAGGTCGTCGCTCTGGTGGCCTCCGTACTCGCATATTTCTTAGGTGGTACACAGACGCTTCGTTTCGGCGCACAAAAACGCCATGCGGGGCAGCCTTCTCCCATTTGAATCCCTTCCACACAGTACACACGTCTCAGTCATGGATCCTGTTCGTTACCAGTTTTTTGTTCGCAATTTTAGTCCCTCATCCCCCTTGCGTTCAGACATGAATACAACTTGAAGAAAGAAAATCTGTTTTGCGCGCTAGAAGAAAGTCAAGCTTCCCTCATCGTGATTACAAACGACTCCAGAGGACTTGATGCCGAAACATCCCAACTCCGATACATGATCTCAGCGTACCCCTGACATCCCTTGGACCGGATAAATACCAAGAGCCGTCCGAATCCTTCTAGTGCACGCCAATACCAGGTCCGTTCCAAAAAATGACCACTTCTCTTCCCTTCCCATCACATTCCTCTCACCTGAGGGTCGCGGTCGCTCACAACGATGCTTTTACCAGACCACTGATGACTATCCCAAAGACACCCTTTCCCTCAACCTTCAAGGCTACAGGTATCACCATTCTATATGAGTCGGGCATTGATTTGACGTCGGTGGCTAGTACGAGGTAGTGAAGAAGGTGTGTCTCTCGCTAGTTTTGATGTTACTCTCAGAATTGTATTCACGTCTCGTGCAGCTTGTCGGCAACATGGCTCGCGATGCACGTCCAGTGTTAAGCAACGGCGACGGGCAGACTGGTGCAAAACCTTGGTCGCGGTTGAAATTCTGACCGTCTATTATGTAGACAAAGTTCGTCCAGTTTGGGTGATCCGCTCTGCCAATCAGAGCCCATACAGGATTTCGGCGATGCCTGACCTTCCGGGACCATTTTGCTGCCCGCCGACGATCGCCTGTGTCCCATGATGGATTTCCTGGGTTCCGGTTTGAAGACCCTTCCCCAGCTAACAGAGACACGTTCACGGTCCCCGGGAGTTCCTCGCAGGCTGCGCATGGCGTTCCAGGACGTTATGAGGATGGTCTATGAAATGTGGGGAGCCCTGGGAATCGAAGACGGCACAAGCGCTGAAAATACGAGAGGTTGAAGCATGGGCGCGATGGCCTACCCTATATGAGGACACAGCAAACACAATGTGGAAAAACTGCGGATTGTTCCTTGACCTCAACTTTGACGCTACTGAATTGCGTTGCTAGCATCGTGACCACCTCATCGACAATGACCGGTGCGTAGTAACAGGATGAAGCGTGTTCATGCTGATCGTTGAACAAGAACGTCGTGAACCCACAGAAATCAATGTTGGTAGCGTGGTATATGCAGTGAAGTTTTCCACAAATAGCGAGCATCTCGTGAGCGGTGGGGGAGGGGGGGTCCAAGTGTGGCGAGTGGAAGACGGGAAACGAACGGCAACGATGGAAACGAACGGTACCGTCTGTTGTTTGGCTGTGTCCAAGGATGGGAGGTGGATAGCAGCAGGAACAGGCCTAGGCGAAGTGCTTGTGTGGGACATAGCGACACACGAACAAGTCTTCAAGGACGAGGAGGATCTCGGTGACATTAACGGCGTTGATTTCTCGCCCGACTCGTCTCGTCTCGTCTCAGTGTCGGATAACAAGACAGCATCTATCTGGGACATTGCCACTCGCAACCGGGTACAGACACTCCACCACGACAGCCAAATTGTTTCAGCAAAATACTCACCGCAGGGAGATCGCATCGCGACAGCCACTGGAGATTCCGTCTACATCTACGACAGCAGCGATGGCCGCTTGATTGTAGACATCAAAGCAAAAGTCTTGCCGTACTTTAACGCTGGTGTCGTTTGGTTTAACAACTACCTCCTCGTCCTATCTGACAGCAAAATTGTCCAAGTTGAAGTCTCCACGGGGTCACTGGTCGGGGAGTGGCCCATTCCAGACACAAACTTCCACTCGTGCATTGCCCTCCCAAAGCATGGCGAATTTGTTGCATACTCTACCAATCGTACAGTATCATTTTGGAATATGGCAACACGCATCCAGCTCGGTCACATCCAGCACCCCCAGGACATATGGTCCATTGCGGTTTCACCTAATGACCAGTTAATCGCTGTTGGTGGACAGGACGGGAAAATCATCATTGAGAGTCTATCCCGCATCATTGTAAGTCCCGTGCGTTGTTGGTTCACCACGTAACTGAATAATTCTACTGTGACACACAATGTTAGGCATCCACTGGCAAGCAAGGGCAAGACGATCCCTCTTCAGCCTCGTCTGGCCTCGGCAACAATCCACCCGACCCCACCCCAGTACGATTGGATCTCTCCATCTTACCATACATGTCGGACTGACTCCATTCTGTACGTTCTCTAGAAAGAACCTGACGAAGACAGCGGAAGCGATCTCCTCGACGTATGCACCCGTTTCTCTTTCGAAGCAAGCTCTTACGATCACATAGGTCGAGTTACTACCATCGAGCAAGCCGGTCCCCCTATTCAACTATGATGAGGTTGGTTGCCACGGCGCTCTCTTCCTGTTTCTATATTGACACTGCTGCAGTCACCATCACTGGCAACATCTATTCATGTTTCAGACGATGAGCTACCGCTACCCGGACCATCTCGTGATGTGCAACACGCATCCGATATCCAGTCGGTGGCTTCTCCTCCAGAGGCACCTGCTGAGGAACCTTCCAATACCGAACAGCTGCCTGAGCGGTCATCGAGGTTCAAAAGGTGGATATGGATGTGGATGAAGAAAATCAAGCCCGATCGCCTTCCCGGAAAATTGCAACACTCCGGTCTTCCTGATCCTCACCAGCCACCGATGAGAGCGAACAAGGGACCTTCGATTGTCGCCGAGGGTCAACGTGAGAAGGTGACTGTTCTTGCTAGACGATTGAACGTGCCGAGTCTAACGCCTGATTCCAGCGAACGGTCACGAAATCTGCCGCAAGGCCAAGGGTTCGTCATCCTTCGAGTGTTTTCGCAGTCACTTATCGCACTTTGCAGCCCAAACCACCACCAAAGGTTGTTGTTCCTACCCCTCAAAACAACAATACCCCCGAGCCCGAGGATACCTCTCCTAGTGGGCAAGGCGGTACAGACCCAACGGAAACGAGCACGGTGTGTCTTTTTCTCTGACGGCAAACCTTGTCATTACAGCTGACTTGTTGTTTAGGTACAGCAACCAAGCGATGGATCCGAGCCCTCGATCGGCAGCGTTCGTATCAAGGTGCGCTTACTTTGTGTCGACTCACGCCGTTACACTCACGGTCGATCAGCATCGGCCAGGTTCGGCGAAGGCTATTGTTTCGTTCGGGTTGCCCGCGTGGATGTTGTGCTTTAGATCAGCCACCATCGATGGGACGGATTGATCCAGAGGATTTGATGTACATAGTGAAGGCCAGTTAGTTGCTGACCACCGACAACGACGTGTGCCAACTACGGTTGCTGCCTCGACCGTGCTCCTTTATAATTTGTCTTTCACATTTTCACCTTTGACGTCGAATACGACAAGTTTCGTGGTCCCCATTTTCAGTCCGACTCGCTCACCGCCACTCGTCTCGCTCGATCACGCACTGCCTTCAATCTCTTCCATCCTTCCCCTAGAATTCGCCTTCTGCCTTCCAGGTTCAGCTGTATCTGAGCCACTACAGTAGGCACCAACTGTGCATTCGAGCGAGCCTCTATAGGACCTCACGGTTGTATTACTCTATGATATGGATTAGTTACTGGATCATACAAGGCTACGCTCACTGAGAACGTCGCCAAGATGTACTCTCTGTTGCTTGGATCGTGTCCACGTTTACTCCCCATCTGTTCGAGATCGTGACCATCGGGTTTGCCTGACAGGTTGATGTCAGTCCACTCCCCCGTTGCGATCGGAGGTACCCTACCAGCATGTCCAACGTGAGCTCATCCCTTCATTCTTCGGTCGCAGGTTGCACCTCGATTTTCATCCCTAATGCGACCTCAGTGGGATACGGCGCCCCGGAGGCAACGGGCGTTGGTTCATCGAGTTTCTTGCGACACAGGGTGTTTAGACATCCCGTAGTCGTTGAGGACGGGATAAGCAACCTTGAGGAAATATTGTTCGGCAATTCTGGTAAGATTTCACCTTGTACTGACGCATGTGGAAGCCATCTCCTTCGACGTATGCATTCGCACAGCTGTGCCACGTCTTTGAAAACACCATAACACGACTCCTGATATTTTGCTGTCCGATCGGAACCAGTCCATCATAGAAATTAATAGCATGTCGTATTCGATTAAGATACAAAAGCTAGCACGTGTATCTCACGCTTGGTCGCGTTCATTCGCTGACGGCGTTGCAGGTCGTCCAGGTTCTTCAAGTATGTCCTGTCCTGTCATGGAGAGCCCGAGACTGACGATGCCATCTGCAAATTGTGATCGCCATGCCTGAAAACGCGATCAATAACCTAAAGTTGACACCAACATAATGTTCTTCCCACCAGCGCTTGCAATCACGACCCTCTCTGGCGATCACCTTTGTCCGGTGACGGACGTCCTTGGTTCCGGTTTGAAGACCCTTCCCTAGATAACAGAGACACGTCCACGGTAGCGAAGTGCGTCATCCAACAGTCCTTCTGACATTTTCCTACCTCATGACATCACCTTTCGAATGGGTTATCACTCGCTGATCAGCAATGTCGAGATGCTTGGCGCACCTCACAGTATCCTCAAGTCCTTTGACCCATCCCTGACCCAACGCTCCTCTGTATCCTGCGCCAACAGTCCTTGGCCATTCGCTTGCCGATATCCGGACCGTTGGCTGTTTGGTGCGTTTCCTCATTCTCGGGGCTGATTGTATTGTGTCCACAGTTTGTCCCTAGGTGTTCCAGACGGTGTCCGACACGCCTGTCGTTGGGCCGCCTGGCACATTTTCGGCCCATTCCCAGTTGCATGACAGCGTTTTCTTGCTCCGTTCTCCTCACGAGTTCCTCGCAGGCTGCACATGCCGTTCCGGGATGTTTATGAAGATGATGGTCCGTGAATGTGGGGGGGCCGGACGTTGGGGGCGGAGCACAGGCGCTGAAAACACAAGGCGTGGAACCATGGGCGCCATAGCCTAGCCTATATGAGGAAAGTGGAAAGTGGTTACAACGCGGAAAAACTGCGGCTTGTTCGTTGACTTCACTTTTACGCTGCCGAATTGCGTCGCTAGCATTGTGACCACTCCATCAACAATGACGGGTGCGTAGAAACAGGATACAGCGTTGTCGTGCTAATCGTTGAACAAGAACACTGTGAACCCACGGAAATCGACGTTGGTAGCAGCGTATGGGTAGTGACATTTTCTACGAATGGCGAGTATCTCGTGAGCGGTGGTGAAGGGGGGGTCCAAGTGTGGCGAGTGGAAGACAGGAAACGAACGGCAACGATGGAAACGGATGGTACCGTGTACTGTTTGGCTGTGTCCAAGGATGGGAGGTGGATAGCGGCAGGGACAAGCCTCGGCGAAGTGCTTGTGTGGGACATAGCGACACACGAACAAGTCTTCAAGCACGAGGAGGATAACAGAGACGTCAACGGCGTTGATTTCTCGCCCGACTCGTCTCGACTCGTCTCCGCGTCGGACAACAAGACAGCATCTATCTGGGACATTGCCACTCGCGAGCGGGTACAGACACTCCACCACGACGGCAGGGTTTTCGCAGCAAAATACTCACCGCAGGGAGATCGCATCGCGACAGCCAGTCGAGATTCCGGGTCTGTGTACATCTACGACAGCAGCGATGGCCACTCGATTATAGACATCAAAGCAACAGTCTTCCCATACTATAACGCCGGTGTCCTTTGGTTTAACAACCACCTCCTCGTCCTATCCGACAGCGAAATCATGCAAGTTGAAGTCACCACAGGGTCACCAGTGGGGGAATGGTCTGTTCCGGATATAAACTACTACTCGTGCATTGCCCTACCAAAGCATGGGGAATTTGTCGCATTCTCTACACATCGTACAGTATCATTTTGGAATACGGCGACACACACCCAACTCGGTCACATCCAACTTAAACACCCCCAAGACATACGGTCTATCGCAGTTTCACCAGATGACCAGTTAATCGCTGTTGGTGAAGTGGGCGGGAAAATAATCCTCGAAAGTCTATTCCGCTTCAATGTAAGCACCATGCATTATTGGTTCACGGCCTATGCAAATAACTCTACTTTGACGCACGATGCTAGGCCTCCACTGGCAAGCAAGGGAAAGACGAGCCCCCTTCAGCCTCATCTGACCTCAGCGATAATCCACCTGACTCCACCCCAGTAGGATTGGATCTCTCCCTCTCACTATACACGTCGGACTGACTCCATTCTGTATGTTCTCTAGGAAGAACCTAACGAAGACGGCGGGAGTGATCTCCTGAACGTATGTACTCGTTTCTCTTTCGGAGCAAGCTCTTATAATCGCATAGGCCGAGTTACCATCAAGCAAGCCAGTCCCCCTGTTCAACTATGATGAGGTTGGTTGTCACGGTGCTTCTTCCTGTTTCTGTATCGACATTGCTGCAGTCACCATCACCAGCAACCTCTATTCATGCATCCGACAATGAAGTACCGCTACCTGGACCATCTCATGATATACAACAGGCACCCGATATCCAACCAGTGGCTTCCCCTCCAGAGGTACCTCCTGGGGAACTTTCCAACACCGTACAGCCACCTGAACGCTCGTCGAGGTTCAAAAGGTGGTTACAGACGCGGATAAATAAAAGAAACGTGGAAAAGCCCAATCGCCTTCCCGGAACTCACCCCGGTCTTCCTGGTCCTTACCAGCCACCGACAAGAGCGAACGAGGGACTTTCGATCTTCGCTGAGGGTCAACGTCAGAAGGTGAATGCTCTTGCTAGACGATTGGACGTGCCAAGTCTAACACATGATTCCAGCGAACTGTCACAAAATCTGCTCCAAGACCAAAGGTTCGTCATTCCTCTAGTTCCTTCGCAGCCGCTTATCGCACTTGGTAGCCCAAACCACCGATGAAGGCTGTGGTTCCTACCCCTCCGAAACAAGACACTTCCAAGGATGCTTCACAGAGCAGGCAACTTGAAGGCGGTGCGGATCTGAAGGACACGAGCGCGGTATGTCTTTTTCTCAAACTATTAACCTTATGAGGACAGCTCACTTGTTGTTCAGACACAGCAACCACCAAACGATGGAGCTGCTCCCTCGATCGGGAGCGTCCGTGTCACAGTGCGTGTACTTTTTTTCTACTCGCATTGTTACACTCACGGGTCAATCAGCATCAGCCAGGTTCAGCAAAGGCGACTGTTTCGTTCTCGTTGCCCGCGTGGATGTTGTGTTTTAGATCACGCACGGTGGATGGGACGCATTGAGTCGGGGGAGTCAATGCATACGTATGTGTAGCACCAACCATACAGTTAAGCGAGTCTCTCTAAAGGTTTACTCTATGAATACACTCAACGAGTTGGTGGAGCATGCGCTCCGCTCAGCGGAGAACCTTTCCGAGATATGCTTTCTATTCCTCGGATCGCGTCCACGTTACTTCCCGTCTGTTTGAGGTCGTGATCAAGAAGCCTGTGTTCAACTTGGCTGGCGGGTTGATGTCAGTTGACTCCCCACATGCTCGTCGCGAGGCATGCCACTACAGAGATAGTGTCCCGTGTGTACATTGTCGAAGGCAGGGAGCGGGCGATCGAGAACTGTTCCAGGCTGGCAGCCCGGGGAGGTACCAGCACGTGCACCGTGAGATCCGAGTCATCACTGCGTTCTTCGGTCGCAAGTTGCACCTCGATTTTACTCCCTGATACGACCTCGACGGGATATGGCACATCGGAGGCAATGAACGACATCTCGGCGTTCGGTGTACGAGGAGGACGGGTCGGAAGAGTGAGTTAGAAGGATCCAAGGATCCTATCGTCTTCTACCCTGGCCTATCGTCACATGGCAATCCATAGGATGGAAAATTGAACAAGTTAGCAATGCATGCAGCCGGACCAAGTCAATCAGCTCATGACTCCGCCACCCATCGTGAGGATGGCGGACGGTGGAAACCTGAGAAGAGCGAGTAGAGCGGTCGCTATTCCGATCACCTTAGATTTCTGTGGTTGTGAGGCGGGTGTCCAGATTAGTCTACGGGGGAAAAGCGGAAATATCAACAACTATCCCTGCAGTATCCATCGAGAATCTTGAAGTGGTGGCTCCGCCGGACTGAAATAGCAAACCCGTCTCATCTTGCGGATGAGGATCAGCTGCTGCATGACCAGCGCGGATCAATCAGGGTATACGAGAATACAAGCTGCTCTATACAAGAGGCAACTCCTTTCGGGGTCGTGATATTTGGTAGTAACGGAGAGGTTTGAAACGTGTTCTTGGTGGGAACGCAACAGAAGCGAGGTGTTGAAGTGTAGAACACGGGCTATACGAAGAACGAGGCGCATATGATGCAAAAACCACAGCTTGCTCGTTGACTCATACCATCACAACGCTGGATCGTGTCGTTAACACACTATGACCACGTCGTTGATAATGCTAGGTACGTACTGACACGATGTGATGCTGATTTTCAGACAAGAATACCGTAACTCAGCTGACGTCGGGAGCTGCAACGACATATTCGACGAACAGCGATCATTGTGACGAAGATTCAAGGTCATGTCGCAGCAGAGATGTGCACAGAGACACACGAGCGAGAACAGGGGTGTATTACCTCGGTGCCCGCTCCGTTCGAGTCTGGGATGACGTTATGGCCAATCCAACGACCTCTCCGACACCTGCATCGATACGTCTACGTTGTCGTCTGTCAAGAATTCATCGCGACTACTATGCATGGCACACCGTGTCGTTTTGGGACACGGCGTCACGCGCCCAGCTAGGTCTCGTTCGACACACACAATACATACGGTCTCTTGCAATCTCGTCAACGCCAAGCTCATCGCAATTGGCGATGAGGACAGGAAAATCGTCATCGAGGGCCTGTCCCGAGCTGTCGCAAGTCCCATGTAGCATTGGATCGTCGAGTTTGTTGTGACACAGGGTGTTTAGGCATCCCGTTGTCAACGAGGACAAGATGAACAGCCTTGAGCACCGTTTGGCGATTCTGGTAGGGTTCGCTCACTCTTTCACCATTGTATGCGTTGTATTGACTTCTGTTGAAGCGATCTCCTCGACGCCAATTGTGCAACAGCGTTTCTCGATCTCAAGATCGCTCTGGAGTACTCGGAACAACAGTTGGTACCTGTATCTCACGATTGGTCGCGTTCATTCGCTGATGGTGCTGCAGGTCGTGCAGGTTCTTCAATGGAGAGTCCGAGTCTGACGATGCCATCTGCAGATTGCGCTCACCATGCACGAAAACGAGATCAATAACCCAAAGTTGACACCAGCACAACGTTCGTCCCACCAACTTGCGACCACGGCCCTCCTTCTCTGCAGGACCGCTCTCGAGATTTGTGTCACGTATACTGACCTCTGGGGTATGTTCTCTCCACTTTGATCCTGCATTCCCCATGAGAATTTTCTTACGTCTGAATGCGACACAAGTGACCTTTTCCACCGCGTCCACCGCACCGAGCAAGCGCACGCCAAAGCGACGGAAGAACTCGACCTCTCCAAGTACTTTGACTTTGACAACGTGCAATGCGATCCATTTTACGGTACCAATGAAGCGACCTCAACACCGAGCGCCGCGCCGTCGCCCGTGCATATGACCCCGAAATCCGTCAAGCCGAGAGGATCTGTACACAACACCGCTGCCGAAGTGAACTTGACACCACGGACGATCAAGCTCAAGGAGAGGGCGCTCGCGATGCAGAATGATGACAGGTCGTATAGGGCGGCGCTGTTGGGATGTCGCCTTACCGCGCCTACCTTGTTACAGACGGCACCTAGTCCATATCCGTCTCGAACGTCTTCGAAGGTGCACTCTCGTCACGGTAGGCGTGCTCTCCAGGCGTTGCAGGAAGCGGAAGAGTAAATCTTTCATCTATTCTTGCTCTTATCTCTGTTCATTCTCTAATTACGAGGCTCGTGTGTCGGTACTCATGATTTATGCTTATGATCAATATGCCTTTGTTCTTTTGTCCATCCTTTGGGCCAGTGTGCGAGGCGTGAGGAAACCTGGACGAGACCGTCATCTACAAGTTACATCGACACCCAACCCACCATCTCCTGCACTCCCGATTTACATAAAGGCCATCGCTCGATTCAGCTGTCGTTCGTGATGTTTAAGCCTCCGTATCTGCCCTACGATCCCCAGGACAAGTCTGGGTGAGCCTCGGATCGCTCTATATTAAAAGTTTCATGCTAATCACTCCCAATAATCGCCAACACACAAGCTTCTCGTAAGTCCCTCATTCCTCACATTACCAACGCCCACGCTCAGCCCTCGTTAGCCATGACATCGTCCTAAGATGATGGTCAATATTTCAATCATCATCACCAACATTATCGACCACGTCCATCGTCTAAGCCGCGAACATGACGATCGAGGCACAGCGTCTGACCGCATCGTCGAGCGACTTGGAAAACATGCTCGGGCGCTCCATGATATGGTCGAAGAAGGCAAGGAGATGATCTCGAAAGTGAATCGGTTAAAGTACCGCATGGCGAGGGATCAAAAGCTCGAGTAAGAGGGTTCCGATGACCACCGTCGCTCGTGCTTTTCCTGCCAGACCGATACCCGAGAATGGGGACGTCGATGTCGACCCATACAACGACGAACTCGCCGCACTCGTGACCACAACTCAAAATACGCGGTTCACTGCGCTTGGCTCTTTCCAGAATGCGTCGTTTCCAGACTGTGAACGATGACAGCCCCTTCTTATGCTTGTCTGGCATTTTTTCACATCTCGTGCAGCTTGTCCACAACATGTGACTCTCGATGCATGTCCAGTGTTAAGTTACATCTGGATGCATGTCATATCAACCGCTCGTGCGGCGACAGGCAGACTGGTGCAAAAACTTCGGTCAGGGTTGAAATTCTGACCGTCTATGTGACGAGTTTGGGTGCTCCGTTCTGCCAATCCGAGCCCAGACAGGGTTTCGGCAATGCCTGACCTTCCGGGACCACTTTGCTACCGAATGAGTTATCATTCGTTGATCAGCGACGTCAAGATGCTCGGCGCACCTCACAGTATCCTCAAGTCCTTTCACCCATCCCTGACCCTATTGAATACCAACGCTCCTCTGTATCGTGCGCCAACAGTCTTTGGCTATTCGCCTGCTGATATCACAGGCTGTGCACGGTGTTCCGGGACGTTAATGAAGATGGTTCGTGAATGTGGGGACGCTGGAAGTTGAGCACAAGCGCCGAAAACACGAGGCATTGAAGGATGGGCGCGATAGCCTAGCCTACATGAATGCGGAGATACTGCGGCTTCTTCGTTGACCTCCATTTTGACGCCGAATTGTGTCGCTAGCATCGTGACCACCTCATCGACAATGACGGGTGCGTAGTAACAGAATGCAGCGTGGTCGTGCTGATCGTTGAACAAGAACGCCGTGAACCCATTGAAATCGACGCTGGTAGCGATGTATATGCAGTGACGTTTTCCACGAATGGCGAGCATCTCGTGAGTGGTGGTGAAGGGGGGGTCCTTGAAGTGTGGCGGGTGGAAGACGGGAAACGAACGGCAACGATAGAAACGAACGGTGCCGTCCTTTGTCTGGCTGTGTCCAAGAATGGGAGGTGGCTAGCAGCAGGGATAAGGGGGGGTAAAGTGTTTGTTTGGGACATAGCGACACACGAACAAGACTTCCAGCACGAGGATGACAACTACATTAACGGCGTTGATTTCTCGCCCGACTCGTCTCGACTCGTCTCAGCGTCGGAGAACAAGACAGCATCTATCTGGGACATTGCCACTCGCGAGCGGGTACAGACACTCCACCACAACGGCGCGGTTTTCGCAGCGAGGTACTCACCGCAGGGGGATCGCCTCGCAACAGCTACTCGAAATTCCGTGTACATTTACGACACCAGCGACGGTCACTTGATTGTAGACATCAAAATAACGGTCGCGCCGTACTTGAACACTGGTGTCGTTTGGTTCAACAACCACCTCCTCGTCCTATCTGACAGCAAAATTGTGCAAGTTGAAGTCTCCACAGGGTCACCGGTCGGGGAGTGGCCTGTTCCAGATACACAACTCATGTCCTGCATTGCCCTACCAAAGCATGGGGAATTCGTTGCATACTCTACAAATGGTACAGTATCGTTTTGGAATACGGCGACACACACCCAGCTCGGTCACATCCAACACCCTCACGAGATATTGTCTACCGCAGTTTCACCAGACGACCAGCTTATCGCTCTTGGTGGAAGGGGCAATAAAATCATCCTCGAAAGTCTATCCCGCATCATTGTAAGTACCGTGCGTTGTTGGTGCACGGGCTATCTAAATAATTCTCCTGTGACGTACGATGCTAGGCATCCACTGGCAAGCAAGGGCAAGACGAGCCGCCTTCAGTCTCGTCTGGCCTCGGCGACAATCCACCCGACTCCACCCCAGTAGGATTGGATCTCTCCCTCTCACCATACACGTCGGACTGACTCCATCCTGTACGTTCTCCAGGAAGAACCTGGTACGTCTGGTGTAGCTGAACCCGACGAAGATGGCGGAAGCGATCTCCTCAACGTATGCACTCGTTTCTCTTTCGAAGCAAGCTCTTACGATCGCACAGGTTGAGTTACCATCAAGCAAGCCGGCCCCCCTGTTCAACTATGATGATGTTGGTCATCGCGGCGCTCTCTTCCTGTTTCTGTATTGACACTGCTGCAGTCACCATCACCGGCAACATCTATTCATGCATCCGACAACGAGGTGCCGCTACCCAGCCCATCTCGTGATATACAACAGGCACCCGACATCCAGCCAGTGGCTTCCCCTCCAGAGGCACCTCCTGAGGAACCTTGCAACACTGCACAACCGCCTGAGCGGTCGTCGAGGTTCAAAAGGTGGTTACAGATGCGGATGAAGAAAAGAAACGAGGACAAGCCCGATCGCCTTCCCGGAACATCGCATCACTCCGGTCTTCCTGATCCTCACCAGCCACCAACGAGAGCGAACAAGGGACATTCGATCATCGCCGAGGGTCAACGTCAGAAGGTGAATGCTCTCGCTGGAATATTGGGCGTGCCGAGTCTAACGCATGATTGCAGCGAACGGTTACGAAATCTGAACGACTAAAGGTTCGTCATTTGTCGAATTCCTTTGCAGTCGCTGATCCCACTTGGCAGCCCAAACCACCGACAAAGACTGTGGTTCCTACCCCTTCGAAGCAAGACACCCCCAAGGATGCCTCACAGAGCGGACAAGGCGGTGCAGATCTGAAGGAAACGAGCGCGGTATGTCTTTTTCTCAAACTATTAACCTTATGAGGACAGCTCAGTCGTTATTCAGGCACAACAACCACCCAACGAAGGATCTGCACCCTCGATCGGGAGCGTCCGTATAACGGTGCGTGTACTTTTTTTTCGACTCGCGTTGTTACACTCACGGGTTGATCAGCATCAGCCAGGTTCAGCAAAAGCTACTGTTTCGTTCTCGTTGCCCGCGTGGATGTTGTGTTTTAGATCACGCATGATGGATGGGACGCATTGAGTCAAGGGATTCGATGTATACGTATGCGTAGCACCAACGTTAACCATACAGTCGACTCGGAGCGAGCCTCTCTGCAGCCTCGCGATTTACTCTATGATACACTCGATGAGTTACTGGAGCACGTGCTCCGCTCGCAGAGAACCTTGCCGATATATGCTCTCTGTTCCTCGGATCGCGTCCACCATCTGTTGGAGAGACAAACAAGCCTCTGTTGGACTTGGCTGGCAGGTTGATGTCAGTCGACTCCCCACATTGCTCGTCGCGAGGTATGCTACCAGTAAGTCCACCATGAGGTCATCCCTTCGTTCTTCGGTCGCAAGTTGCACATTGGAGGGAATGGGTAGGATGAACAACATCTCGGTGTTTGGATAAACTCGGTGCACGAGGTGGATGGGTCGGAAGAGCAAGTTGGAAAAATCCGAGGATCCTATCGTCTTCCACCCTGTGAACCAATTGATCTATCGCCACAGGGCAATCCATGGGATGGGAAATTGAACGGGTAAGCAACGCCCGTCGAATAAATGCGGGAAAACCAAAGCTTGTTCGTTGACTCACACCATAACGACGCTGGATCGTGTCGTTAACACTATGGCCACGTCGTCGACAATGCTAGATAGTACTGCATCTCGTGCAGCTTGTCGACAACATGTGGCTCACGATGCACGTCCAGTGTTACTGGATACTTGTCATCTCGGAACACCGCTCATGCGACGACAGGCAGACTGGTGCAAAAACCTCGGTCACGGTTGAAATTCTGACTGTCTATTAGACGAAGCGCGTCCAGTTAGGGTGATACGCTCCGCCAATCCGAGCCCATACGGGGTTTCGGCGATGCCTGACCTTCCGGGACCACTTTGCTACCCGCCAACGATCGCCTTTGTCCCGTGACGGATGTCCTGGATTCCGGTTTGAAGACCCTTCCCCGGCTAACAGAGACATGTTCACGGTATCGGTAACGAAGTGCATCATCCAACCATCCTTCCGAACCTCCGTGACATCAACTTTCGAATGATCACTCGTGGATCAGCGACGTCAAGATGCTCGGCGTACCTCATAGTATCCTCAAGTCCTTGGACCCATCTATTGAAGACCAACGCTCTTCTGTATTGTGCGCCAACAGTCCTTGGCCATTCGCATGCCGATATCACAGGCTGCGCAAGGCGTTCTGGGATGTTTACGAAGATGGTCCGTGAATGCGGGGGCACTGGAAGTTGCAGACAGAGCATAAGCGCTGACTCGGAAAACACGAGGCGTTCATGGGCGCAATAGCTTAGCCTATATGAGGAAAGAATGATGTGTACTGTATACACAAATACGGAAAAGCTGCGGCTTGTTCGTTGACCTCCACTTTTACGCTGCCGAATTGTGTCGCTAGCATCGTGACCACCTCATCGACAATGACGGGTGCGTAGTCACAAGATGCAGCGTGTTCGTGCTGATAGTTGGACAAGAACGCTGTGAACCCACAGAAATCGACGTTGGTAGCGGGGTACAGGCAGTGACGTTTTCCACGAGGGGCGAGCATCTCGTGAGCGGTGGTGGAGGGGGGGTCCGAGTGTGGCGGGTGGAAAACAGGAAACGAACGGC
>JBBPOE010000601.1:0-17916 GCA_038091295.1 Tylopilus felleus | reverse complement strand
CTCATGGCCATGTAGTCGGATGCATATCACTAAACATGCAGGTGTGTTGTCTTTTTCACTCCTCAAACCCATCCAACTCCTTCCAGCGAGGCAATCTCAATCTCGAGTTCCCAGAACAAGTTGCCGTAGGCACAATTCATAATGAAGGGGCGCAAAATAGTCATAACGATGACTTACTTGCATACGCCACCTCCATAATCGCCAGATTAAGGATGGAACTTGATGTTGAACGACAGCGCCACAGCAGAACTATGGAAGAGGCCAATCTCCGCATCGAAGAACTCGAAGCCAAGGTGGCAGTACGCGAGGCTGAACTAGAAAACTGTATTACTTCTCCCCGCGACGACGTGCGTCAACCAGGAGAACCTCAGACTGATCCTACCCACGCCTTCGAGAAACGAAAACCCGGCAAGAGACTTCCAGAACCGAAGCCATTAACAGACGAGGAGTGTCTTCGCTTTTTGGAGAGCAACAGCGCGCGAAATAGGTCTCTGGAGATCGAGATTCGTCAGATTGCGGAAAGGGCGAGTGCATTGCTATGATATGGAATTGGATTGTTTGACTCATCAAACATAAACAGCTGGAGCAAGCCAGGATGTCGTCCTCAACCTCCAGCGAGTCTCGCGAAGAACCTCGGTCGCTCGAGCCTATCCCAATACACAGTCCTCGAACAAGGAGTGCATCCGTCGATCCAAACGCTCTGGCGCGCCCGTTGGACGCTGGTAAAGTTAAATCGACTCCAGCATCGGCATCACCGTCGACCATACTTTCAATAGCACAACTCGACAATCAAATACGTACGATGACTACTCAAATGGACGCACTTGTGTCAGAGCGGACCAAGTTGATCGAAGCAGCCGCGAGGCGACGAAGAGTTCGTCTATTCGCTTCCCTTCTTTCTTCCCAATGGGGCTTAACCATTGCGTAGGTCACGGATGGGATAAACATAGATACTTTCCAAGACGTCCTACGGGTGGAAGGGGAATGTGTCCGGTGAGATTTTCGTTTTATATTTGAGGGGTTGTCTCTAATTAGAGGGCACAAGACTCCAAGCCGAGGTCAACGACCTCCGAGAGCAGCTTGAGCACGCTCGTTCATCTGCCCGCGCCCGAGAGAAAGCTCTTTTGCGCGAAATCGCACAGCTTCGAGCGTCGTTGTCTAGCTCCTCCGATTTACGTCCTCACGTACGTCTTCTCCATTATATACAACCACGCCAGTGTATCTGTTTAATCTTGGTTATGGGTATCCACGTAGGACCTCCACCATGTCTTCGGTGCGCAGCCGCTCGAGGACGACATTGCAACCGAGGAGAGCATGGAACTCGCATCACCACTCATGCCCACCGTCATCCCTAACCCGTTCCCCGTTGCGCCGTCTGACAATTTGCACTTGGAAGTGTCATTTCCGTTTTCCCCCAGACACGTGTCCTCGCCCGCACCTGAAGTTCCGCTGACACCTCCCGGTATGGCGCGTCGCAGCCCTAACCCACAAGACATTGAAAGAGTGCAGGTGGCGCTAGACGTCGCACGGACACACCTGGCACAGAAAGAGGAAGCGCTAGTGCAACTCCGTGCTGAGATGGAGAGGCTCCAGCGGGAGATGCAGGCGCAATCTGGGGGAGACGGGGATGGGGGCTAATATCTTCTGGTCTCAGGTTTCAGCAAGTTCTAATCTAAAACCATCTAGCTTTCGTTGATTCGGTGTTGTTATATTTATCGTCTCGTCTGTCTTACTTTTTAACCGATACCTCGTACAAAAGATGTTTTGTCTGTACAACTTCCACATACTAGTAGCGTGTGTAGCATATATCATGGTGTTGTGCACCGAGTCGAAAAACAATAGAGGGATCAGGTCTCCGAGAACATACGCAATGAATGCAGAGGATACAAACTCATGATCTATTACTTTTGTAAATACAGAATTGGAAATCATCAGCGTGTAACGTACGGTATAGTTTGCACAAATGGTACATCGTGCGTCAGGTTAGAACAGCCCCGCCGTGGACCAGTAATTGACCCACGCACGGGCATCCGCATCCTCTACGGGTCGCATGTGCGCGACGGTCTTGCTGACGCGCTGCGCCTTTGTAGTACTAAAGTCACCGACCCCGGCCTCCCACGCAGAAGTCTCGACCTGAGCTAGCTCTTCATACTTTGCCATACCGCGGTAAAATTCTAGCAATTTGATCGCAGGCTGACGAAAAAATTCACGTCAATGGCCACTGTCCACGGAGACACTCGCAGAATAGGACACACTCACGATATTGACGAGGTCCTTTGGCGTCGCACCATCAGCCCTCTTCTCCAGCCGAGCGACCCAGTCCGCGAAGGGAACAATCGGCAGATCGTCGCTGGTCAGCGAACCAGATTTCTGCTCCAGAACCGCGTCTCGGATGGACGACATGATCTTGGTCCACCGTGGGCGCTGCGGGTTCACAACGTTGAGCGCTTCCGGCGCGTCCTCCGCGAGTGCAACATCCATGACAGATCCTGCAACGTCCTGGGAACGCATCCAAGAAACCACCTGGTCACATGGTATTTTCAACCTCAACATTGATCCATGAACGAGTCAGATCACTCACCCCACGCGAGTTAGGGAAGGCTCCAAGAGTGATGCTTGACTTGACGATGATCGGCACCCAATCCGTCGTCGCCCACGAGCCATTGGGACCGCCAGCGATCTGGCCGATGCGCACAACAGTCGCGCGTACACCGCTCTCGACGATGATCTGGTACAATGAACGTTGGACGTCGTCACGTCTTGGCTAGGTGGAAGATTGTACGCACCCTCTCACATACGTACTTGGCCTCCCCGTACCCGCCTCCGACAGCCCAAGACGGATCAAGCTGGACTTCTTCCGGGAATGCACCTCTTTGGCGGCCCCAGGATTGGGCACAGGCGACACTAGATGTAAACAAGAAGCGAACCGACCTACCATGGTGTGAGTCCAGTGCAAGATCCACCAGGTTTCGGGCTGCTTTGACGTTGGGCTCGAAGGAGGCGAGGGACAAGTTGAAGTCGAGGCGCCATGCATTATGGATGATCGTCGTTACCGCACCTCGGAGCTGATCGGCGTTTTCAGTTTAGTAAACGCAAATGAAAGCGAATAGGGTCAAGTACCTCCTCATACAGCGAGTGCGATAAGCCACACTTGTCTTGAGAAGCATCAGCCTCGACATACACAAGCTTGTCCGATTTCAGAAGATCGACAGAAAGGCCCTTGCTGATGAACGACGATCTCTGTCGCTCTGCACTCGAGGTAGACGAAGGGCGGTTGAAGGCATATACCCTTTCTACCACCGAATTTTCAATCAGTTGCACGAGCAGGAACGACCCGAGGCCGCCAGTAGACCCGGTGAGCAGCACAATCGATCCAGCAGGACGTGTTCCGTTTTGCAATGCACCATTTACCAATACCGCAGGTCTAGGAAGACCACTGATATGCTTTTCGATCATGGCATCGATTGCTGCAATATGTTGCTCCTTTGAGTCGAGATTCTGTGATGCTCCGCTCTCATCGACAAGGCTGGCGATACGTGCTGCAAGAAGTTCGATCGTCGGATTTTCGAATACGATATTCGGCGGGATGCGGAAAATCGCATTGCGCATCTTAGGGTCTGGCGACGTCCGTAAGGCATTGAGGAGCTTGTTCCGCATATACGTGACACTCAAGCTACAAAATCGGTTAGGACCAAACTTGTTCACTGGCCACAGAAGCGTACCTGTCAAAACCCTGAGAAAACAGATCAGAGCGAGCATTTATGCTCTGCCCATGACTGATAGCATGTGCAAGCTCCGTCAACCAGCTTTCCACACTTTCCGCAGTCCAAACAGACGGAGCAGTGAGTCCATCAAACTGCGAACTGGATTCTACACCATCATACCTTTTTTCAAGTGAGATAATTCAGAAAGGAGATGGTAGAGGAAGAAAACGTACAGCGCATCGATCTCAGCTTCGTAGGCCTTGATCGTTGCCTTCTTCTGGATAGATCCCTTGGGAGTTCTCAAGATAGATTTGCCCGGCGCTGTAATCAAAATCATCTCCTTGAAGATCCTGCTGAATGCTGGTGCGGTCTTGTTTGCCTCGTCAACGAGTGGCCTTTGGTGTCACGATCAGCATGTTCGATCATCGTCGCATACATGAGTAACCTAGAAACGTACCAGATCTTGTTCCTGAACTCAGCAATGGCGTTGTCGTCTCGAATATCGACAACAAGCTCAGCATGTGGTTCGACTAAAACTCCAACCTGGTTTCGCCCACGTCCAAACATCATGACGCCATCGATAAAGGGGCTGGAAACAATGATGCCTTCCATGGGTGCAGGTACAGTTTTCTCTCCGGAGGCAAGAGTGATAACATCGTCTGTCCTGCCGACACTATCTCATTGTTATGTTATCTGGAGAGATCACGCAACAAACATAAATCTTACATCTTCCACAAGTTCTTCGTAGGATGTTTCACCCATAAATCAGAAGTCGCATAGCCCTTTACATCAGGAAGGTTCTCGACAGCCAGCGGATAGTTATCAGTGGTCTGGTTCTCTTGTTTAACTCGACGAAGTGACAAATGCGGAGGAGACACACCAATACTTGACATTCGTAGGTGTCGTCTCCATAGGGAACCCATCTGATATGGACCTCGTCCGAGAAATACACCCATTTCCAATCGCCGACCTGCAAGTTGTCCGACCGAAGGCAGGTGGGACAACTAAACTCGGTGCCTGCATAAAACGTAACCACCGCCACCCCAGCGGCACATAGATCATCCCCGATCTTCTCGGACAAGGGACCCCCTCCGTAAGCCTGTGGTAGTTGCGTAATCGTGCTTAGGTCCGAGTGAACGAACGAAGATGAGGGCTACTCACGACCCACTCCAACTTCTTCAACACCTCGACGTTTTCTTGAGAGACCGCCCACTGTTCTAAAAACATCGGGACCGTCATGAGAACTTTACATTTCGTCCACCGGACGTAATTGAGCATGTTGTCAGTTGTGGGTATGACAGGGGCAGCGCGTGGATCGGTCACCGCACGCGGCGCATACACAACGGCTGTGAGAAGACAAAGAAGAGGAAGGTACAGTTGGACAACCGTGCCGAAACCGTGGAAAGGAGGTAATCCCATAACACCAAGACGACTAGAGACAGGGAGTTGCATGAAAGATTTCATTACAGCTAGTTATCCAGTGAGGTATCAGCAACAACAATACGGAAGAACGAATGTAGACTAACGTCGCGCACACCAGTATGCCTGGAACCTGTGACTGTGTGGGATTGGTTTAGGGAACCCAGTGCTGCCTGAGGAGTGGAAGTAAATCGCAGGGCTGCCCATGTCCGGGCGAGACGCAGGTGCAGGATACGGCACAAAGGGGTCTGCTTTGACTTCCTTCCCGAGTTTCGGGAACGCGTACGATAGCGTTGGCAATTCATCAACGACCAATCTACGACCTGGAGCCTCCTTGCGAACACCCTCGATCAAGTCGCCATGGGCATGCAGCAGTGTCACCACGCGCGAACAGTTGGTCTTCTCCATCATGTTGACCACGGCGGCAGCAGAGTTGCGGGGCGACACAAGGAACGGCTGACACATAACTTGCATGAGTGCCATCCGCTATACAATTCACCGCTGGTACACTCACCACCAAACCAGCGATGAACAATCCGGTGACGACGGTATGGAATAAGACCGTGTCGCAGTTGGCGATAAGAATGACGACTTTCCCTTCCTCACCTGCACGTTCGGGACGAAGCGAATGTGCGATCCTGTGGGCAGCACGACCAAACTCGAGAAATGTTATCTCGGTGGTACGATGATCTGACGCTTGGTCGTCAGCGTATACAAACATGGGTAGCGTAGGGTTATTTTCCATATGAAAGTTTACCAGTTCATGGAAAAGCAGAGAGCAATCTGAGGGCGGGAAGACAGGAACAGACGACATGGTGAATGTGGTGTGATTGTAATGACGAGCGCCATCCTGCAGGGACTTTATATACCAGTGGAAGACGAGACGGGCCGGCTTTGTAGTCTAGTAGTACGAGAGAAAGACATACTGTCGATGAGTCAAATGATGATGGAGCCCGCTCTGAGCGCAACAAGATGACTCAGCATCCCTGACTAGGACCGATCGACGCGAATGGCCGGTTTAGTGTCCGACACCCCAGATCGGCTAAGCTGACCAAAATCATCGGCCTCTTCTTCTTTTACTAGATGAGTCTGACTCGAGCACGCGATAGCAGCTCAGATCCTCTACAAGTCTTTCATACTAGTATACTTGCAACGCCTGAAGCGCTACATCAGTAGGAACACACACCCCATTACTATGTCACGGTACGTGTCGCATTCAGAATGAATGTGTGTTGTTGTACTGTAGAGAGTACTAAGCCACCCACATGCAGTGACGTGCTAAATTGCATTCATCCGTCTTGTGATTGGTGGACCCTCATTCCAAGCTGCACGTCTGCTTGAAACCATCTCCACTGGGATCGAACTAATGATACAAGAAGACCTGGTTTTGCATACAGTACCAAGAAGTCCAAATATACGAGTGCAAAAGCTCATCGTGCACCGAGTCCACCCCCAGGACGCTGAAACTCGTCCTTCATCTGTCCAGCAAGTTACGACCATCAGCATGTATCAAAACCTCGGCAGCATGGAACTCATCGTGCGTGAGAACGAGAAACCCCGTCCACGCCAGGCCCTTGGTCATTTTCATGCAAGTCTTGTGCGCCTCGAGGCTTCGTGCAGAGGCTGCAAACTCTGGCGTGTGGTTCCCTCCGTTTGGTTGCGTAGGAATTTCTGTATCCCGGAGGAACCGGTCAGCTGCACGCTCGCACGACAAAGTATCCATTTCTCACCGTGAACCGGATGCAACGCGGGTAACGCTAAAATACGTCATGAGTATACCTCAAACTGAGAGCAGATGATGATGTACTTGCCATAAGTGCCATTACCCTAAAGGAAATGTCATAGTTGGTCGCTGATCAAACTTCGTGATTAGACTATGGGCTGTACTCCCCGTGAGTTTAAACTTACCAGGCGTTCCAAGTAGAACGACCTTGCCACTGAAGTTGTGTGCCAACAATGCAGATTTTATTGCGATGGCGACCCCCACCCCGCTCACAGCGATCAAGTTATGGCCATAGTCTACATATCTTAGAATTTATACCGATGGTCTTTCCACCTTCCCCATGGGTGAACTCGGCCCTCCATTAATGACGAGTCACAGTGAAGCCGTGACTTTCCATGAATTTAGTTAGGGCATCGTGGGCGAAGCTGAGTGGAGAGGTCATTTATTTTATCCAACGTAATGTCATCCCGATAGACACGCACCATTCTTTGAACGCGGTCTCAGGGCTATCTACGGCAAAACGTCGACAGGTGTTCCAATCTCATGTTGGTGCCTACCTACCATGGATGCTGAGACTATGTGGAAACGGCATCGTCAGTGAACATTCGCAATTCAAAGATGATAAACGGACATTGACGTCGTTGGCGTTGGCGTCCGCTCGCTTAACAAAACGATCACCCAGGTCCGAAATGGGTGAATAGGTCCACTTCGTCTTCGGAGGAGGAGAGCTCCGCGTAAATAAGCTCTTCAAGGAAAAGGAACAGGTGTTCCCGTGGTCATCTAGCGGTGGGACGCGCCGCCTGACAGTAACGTTGGTGGTGGTGGTGAAGAGAAGTATCAGCAGGGACGGATCCGTGGAAAACATGGCTTTAGCAGCGTTCTGGGCGTCGATGTGGATTATACACGCACCTGGATCCGAGTTACAGTTGCCTTGTTGGTAGATCCCAAACAAGCTATTCGGCTCCCCGAATCTACGCGTCCATATCAGTTCTGATTGGCTGGTCGCTTCATAAATAAGGGAATTACTTGACTCAGGGCCTTTATAATACCCATATCAGTGTATTACATAATTACCTTGCTGAAGGCAAGGTCAGATCAGATTCGACTTCGCGTGTCAAAAAATCACCGATGTAAATAAACGGATAACTACATAAACGGAACTTGTCTCTCACACCGTCTTGGCCTCACTTCACAATATTCCTCTCATCTTTGATTTGACATAGATCGCCGTTCTCGTTCTCCCGCTGCGCCGTTACCATGCTGAACGCGTGGTCACATCCCAAACTTTGTGTTTTGATGAAAAAAAAAAGGATGGAACAACAAGTAACTCGACGTAAATTGAGATCGCGAAAAGTAAGTTAAACGTGCAAAGCTATTCGTCTGTAGAAGAGTTGGATTACTTGGGGAGAACGGGGGGACGAGAAAATGGACTTATTTTGTTTCGAGTTTCAGATGGGCCGTCATACGTTTCCGACGACAATACGTGGTTCACGATCCACCTGAAAATACATAGAAAGCAGATAGGTACAGACACTTCTACTAGATTGGTGGCTGCAGCGTAGTCACAAAAAAAGTCAGAGTAAAGTCAGCAAGGTACCCAGTCGGCAACGCCGACCCTAGTATTAATTGTGGCAGAAGTCTAGACCGCCCACAGATGGTATGTAATAGACTCCGCAGCATCAAGAACACTTCTTGGGCGGTGGCGACTTAGTATAGACAAACATAAAGACTTGGACGAATGAGGAATGGTGAACGTGAGCATGGATGTGTAGAGTGCACGAGTGGGACGTATGGCGACGCTCGAGACCGGCAAACCAGTTACCAATGGTGTTAAAGAATCTGAACCTTGAAAGCCAAAGATGAATCTGAATGTCTAGGAACAGAGAGGTGCGAGTGCATGTTCGAGAGAGAGAAATTGGAATCAGTCATCTGAAGGACATTCAAGACTTGGTCGGCGATCGGCATGACCCATACGACGGAGACGAGGAACCCCACGGGACCGTGACATCATGGCATCCGAGTCCCAAGCAACAGCAACTCTATGTGACTACTCCGACTCAGATCTTGACCAAGTCCAAGAATGCCTTCATCACGAGACGAAAACGACGCACCGAACAGTCTGATAGCGAGGAGCGTGATGGTGACCGCCGGCGTAAGATGTCACGGGAGTCAAACATGCTGAAGTATGCATTGATGAACTTGCGGCCTGGCTTTGCAGGGAGGCCATGACATGTCGAGATTATGTGGCACCGACCAGAGAGAACGAAGTCGTCTAGTAGGCGAGGTAAGAAGGATATCCACTCACGACTGATGCAGCGGTGAAACACGTCTTTTGATACATGTACCACCTGCAGCACAGCGTGACGCTAGGGGCCGCATCTGTCTCACTGGCAAGCACCGAAACGATAGCGTCAGCAATGATACAACGAGCAGATTCGTCAAAGCATCCATTCACTGACCTTTGACTTACATAGTTGCTAAATCAGAGAGTCTAAGTGAAGGACTGTCTGAAGTTGAACGGTACGCACAAGTAGGCAGTACCGCAACTCGGATCCACTCTTTGATACTTATTACTTCCATGATCAATATAGGTCGCGGAGGCACTGCTGGAAGGTCAAAGACACCAGAAACTGCGTACAGAGGCAAGGGCGCGGAGAGATTACAACCATGCTTCACACAGGAAACCTGGAATGACCAAGCTGAGTACTAAGCGGTGGTTCCGCGGCCTCCGAGTCCATGAAGATGCGACCTTGGTTTCTTCTACATTACTCATCGCTCTCACGACTTGTGCATCTTCGTTCTGACGTGATAATCTGTCCGTGTCCTGAAAATCATTTCCATTTGGACAGGACCACATTAATAAGACCTGACTTTTCCGAAGGGTGCCAAAAACGCTTTGCCAAACAAATGGCACGCAAAAAGCTCATGAAACACCGAGTCCACCCACAGTACGTTCGTATTCGTCCTTCACCTGTTTTATCACCATCGGCATGTACCAAAATATTGCAGGAAAAACAAACTCACCTCGGCGTAGAACGTATCGTCCGTGAGAACGAGAAAGCCCGTCCATGCCAGGCCCTTGGTCACTTTCATGCAGGCCTTGTGTGCCTCAATGCTTCGTGCAGAGACTGCAAACGCTGGCGTGTGATTCCCTCCATTTGGTTGTGTAGGGATTGCTGTATCACGGGGGCCACCAATTAGCTGCACGCTCGGCGCATGCATACGGTTGGTACTGTATCTCACCGTAAATCGGATGCAACGCGGGTAACGCTAAAATACGTCACGAGGACATCTCTGAGAGTATGTGTTGTACTTGCCATAAGCAACATTGCCCTAAAGGAATAGTCGTGATTGGTCAGTAAACTCAGGCTCAGGTGGGGACCGATAGAGAACGTACAAAATCTGTAGAAGCTCCAATCGGGTCTTGCCGAGCATCCGTTCCAAAATGACTACTCATCACCTGCGAGAGATACCTACCTTGGGGGGGTTGAGTCGGTACCAGACCTGTGAATGAACCGACCTACCCAAGACTGCATTTTGTCGCAGATTGTGGATGGGGTTACCAACCTTCAAATTGAGACGGCATCCAGTGGCAATAGATGCTCCCCTGCGTTCGGTCAAAATTTGTCTAAGAAAACAGGTCGTCAAACCTCACTTAAAACACGCCTCTACCCGTTCCCTCAGTGTTTGTAACTGAACGCGGTCGGGAGCACGGAGCATCCACACCATCCGAGCGAGATCGGGTATCACTAAAATCGAAGCACATCCGTCATGTTCATCGCTCG
Organism: Tylopilus felleus; assembly: GCA_038091295.1. Classification (NCBI taxonomy): domain Eukaryota; kingdom Fungi; phylum Basidiomycota; class Agaricomycetes; order Boletales; family Boletaceae; genus Tylopilus; species Tylopilus felleus. The sequence continues at coordinate 7,285 of JBBPOE010000601.1, read as the reverse complement.
GATTTTATGGCGACTCACCATTCGGGGTGAATTCGCTATTTTGCATAACACCGGAGATTCTGTGGTCAGGTTTGATTTGCTGACGGAGTACAGCAACATTTGAGTACGCCAGGAATGCAGCGTCGAGGGCATTTACACCTTCCCACGGGGAGCTTCCGGCGTGCGCACTATTTTCATCTGTTGAGCCGACAACAACGCCTACATATTCGAACTTACGGGTGACCAACAAATTCGACCTGGATACGTTGCACGGCTAGGGAAGATCCAGTGGACACGGAATCAAGGGGTCCCGCGGCCGGGTGACACCTACGTAACCAGTCAGTGATTTCAAGTTCTCGACACACAAACTATCACAGACATGAGACATGCGTCCATTCCATCATAACCACCGCGTTCAAGGAGCAGGACCTTTCCGCTACCACGTTCTTCCGCTGATCAAGATTTGTAATTAGATGACACGCGGGACTCCCCGCTAATTAAAACTTACCAGGGGTTCCAAGTAGAACGACCTTGCCGCTGACGTCGTGAGCCACCAATGCGGATTTTATTGCGATGGCCACTCCCACCCCGCTCACAGCGATCAAGTTATGACCACACGCATGCCCAATCGAGGGTAATGCGTCCATCTCAGAATTTATGCCAATGGTCCTTCCACCTTCATCGTGGGTGAACTCGGCCCTCCATGCAGTCCCGAGACCCAGATAACGCCGAGTGACCGTGAAACCGTGACTTTCTATAAATTCTGTGAGAATATCGTGGGCGAAACTGAGTGGAAAGGTTATATGTTATCCAACGGAATGATACGGTGGTGGACACGCACTATTCTTTGAATGAGAGTTCGGGGTTATCTGCGGCAAAGCGTCGACAAGGTACTCAAATCTTGTGTCGGTGCCTACCTACCATGGATGCGGAGACTAAGCGTCCTCAGAGCAGCGTCGATGGCGTCGATGGTGTTGGCAATGGTCGTCATGAATTCATCTTTTACGTTGTACTGAGGCAGAGCTCCAACGTAGGCGGGAGGGGGATCGAGACTGGGACCATTTACAGTCCACTGGGAGTCACAGCAAGACTTGAAAAGCATGGGAACATCATCGCCAGCTGCCTGTGGTCATCGTCAGTGAACATTCGCAGTTCGAATATGGCGGTGGCGAAACAGACAATGACGTCATTGACGTGAGCGTCTGCTCGCTGGACAAAACGATCAACCAGGTCCGAACTGGGTGAATGAGTTTGGTTCGTTGTACACGGAGGGCTGCGCGTAAAAAGACGCTTCATGGAGAAGGAACAGGTATTTCCGTGATCATTCAATGGTGGGACGTGCATGATAGCAATGGTGGAGGAGGGGGAGGAGGGACGGATCGGACGGATCCAAGGAAGTTATGCCTTTTATCAACTTTCCGGGCGTCTATGGTGATTAGACACACGTACCCGAGTTACAGCTATACTGTTGCTATGATTCCGAACAAGTCACTTGGCTCTCCGAATCTAAGGTCCAGAACAACCTTCGTCTTTGTGTATGTGAGTGTCAACTGATTTAGTATAAATAAACATAAACACTTGGAGGATCTCTGCAACACTAGTACTGACATGACGCTTCAACTTTATCGCGTCTCATGTATGTACTACGAACGACACCCAGCTCCACAGCGAGGTTCATTACCACGCAGTCCTTTATCGGTACCGCCAGCGTCATCAACAACAACAATATCAATAGCCCCACCATACTTGTGACCAAGATGGATGTAAAGTGGGGATCGTAGGGTGCTCCACCTCATTCGTTGATCGATGCCGAAGAAGATATTGATCATGAGGCTGCCAAAGCAGGTGGAGTGGGACGTGCGGCGACGAAATCGGTAAGCGAGTCACCGACGGCGAAGATCGTGAGACCGACGATGGTATCCGAAAGCCCAAAGATGAACCCGACTCATGTCTGGAAAGAAGAGTGTCGCGAGCGCGTGTTCGAGACAGGGAATGTGATCAGTCATCAGGTAAATTCCAGCAGGGAGACAAGGCCAAGTGTACTTTCCAGACGGAGAGGTCCATCCAACAGAGGCTCCAATTCAATATGGATTCCACGGTCACGCGACCTTCCCCAAGATAGGCCGACGCGTCACGTCGCGACTCACGCGTCCCCACTCGCGACCACAAGTCAGACTCTTCCCCCTTTCTCCAACATTAACATGCAACTCGACACCTTTACCGCAAATATAATCGTCGATGGCAAACCACTGGAGGAATATGATGTTGTATCCGAGAGTCCAACCAGGGTGACCTGTTGGGTCGCTTCAGAGGAGGGAAAGGTATGTCATATGCAACGTCGTGTTTGTCTTCAATCCTAACGTTGGTAATTCTAGTCATTTGGTGTCCAGTGGAAGTGTCATGAACAACAACGCGTCGCAGCTGCTATGGGTGATGTGTACGTAGACGGGATTGCGTGCGGATGCAACTGTCTCTACCCTGACGCTTTGGGCGAGGACGACACCCGTATTCTCAAAGTATTTGTTGATGATACAGTGCAACGGGATCTAATGTTTGCTCGAGTTCAGCTCAGCGGTGAGTCATCTCCCGAGCTGTGGCAGCGTCAGGATATTTAATAAAGAACTCAGATGACGATTCTCTTCTGGATAAAAAGATACCCAAGAACCTCGGGGAAATCTCCCTGGTAATTGGACGTGGTGAGATAGTTAGCAAACCACACCCTCCTTCTAAAAACTGGGACCCCGCTGTGCTGGATAATACTGAGAAGCTTCATGAAAGAATGAAGAAAGCAACAGTCCACCGTGTCGGGCAAGTACTGAGTTTACTTCTACACGTGGATCACTCATTAAAACCCTCCAGGTTTGGTCAGGAAAGGGCCTGGAAGAGACCTCCATATCAAAGGCATTTAATCCGCAACAGTCAGCCAGAAATTACCTTCGTATTCAAGTATCGGCCACTCAGTACTTCTTTCTATTTGCAAACATCACTGGGCACTCATTTGATTGTCCCTCAGGCGTCCTTCAAGCTGATGGTATTGCTCCAAGGCCTGCTTCAACTAACGCCCGTTCTGGCTCCGAGAACAGTTCCGGTGAACATGTTGGAGCCCCTGGTGGTCACAACGCTCCGGACATCAAACCAGCCCAATCAAATGACTACGTACAGAAATTGATTGATCGCGTGCAGAATCTGGAGGTATTTTCCTTAATCTCGGTCTTGTTACTTGTCCCATCAATCCTACCCATGATAGAATGAACTCAAACGTCTTCGGGACCCGCAAGCTGACAACCCCGAGGACCGGAAACTGAAACGGATCAAAAGAGAAAGACCCCAGGAGCGAAGACCACCTCCATTCGCTCCCAGGGAGATTATCGATCTCACGTAATTTTTGGTCCAGTGCGTCTTTTTGTCTTCCGTTTGTTGTACAGTTTTGCTCGACTTGGTCGCTCGCGACAGTCATTAATGCTATCATTTGAACGCCAGTACAATAATATCAGTGGTCTAATACTACCTAGTATTATATATTCTTCGTGGTTACTAGTTATAGCTTATAAGTTAATCCATCGTATGTATGTGAGGAAGACCAAGCAATTTGGCGGGAAAAGACACTTCACAAGGCACGCCCCGCACGACGAAGACGAATGTGGCGAAGGATACTACGTACGTTTGCACCTCCGGCACGATCGGGAGCCACACACGCCATGCCACGCCAACATAGCCTCAGATGACACAGCTTGGCACGACAGCACTGCGACGCAGTGGAACCCTCGAGGGTCGAATTGCTAAAGAATTCATCTGGGGGGACAATCACCTCCGCGGCCAGCTCTATCTTGAAGGGTATATTTATTTCAACAAAGACATAATGCGACAATTCGCCAGTAAGGAATATACCAAGAAAGAGTGGCTAGCTAGCAGACACTAGGCACCGAGATGCACGTAGAGAATACGCTGTTCCAATGGCATACTGGTCAGTTGTCTCGTCGCCTCGTGAAGCGCGAACGCCGCACCGTGACGGGTATGATCCAGGTGACCCTCCTTGTCCACCATGTGCTTGTAAAACACCGACGCGAGGTGGATAACCTCGTCCGGATTCTCTTCACCTCTGACAGTCGTATCGCTGGTGGACAGGTACGCAAATCGGGGATTACCCAGTTCGCACCGGATGAGGCGCTGGACAGCGAGGCGCCCGGGGAGAACGTGGCACTGCGCAATACCCATTCAGTTTTGCTCAGCTCTGCGGAAACCCTGGAAATACTGCATTCGTCGCCTTCGATGCGCGTGAATGTCACAAGACCGTCGACGCGCTGACCAACGCGTTCCAGACAGAATGGTCTCCATCAGATTGCACCTGACCGATGGCAACTTGCAAGGAAGCGGTTTCCAGCGTGGGCGGGTTGGTTTCCGATGGGGTTGTGTTGAGTTTCCTCCTTGATTGATTGATAATGATTCCTAGCCACCGACGTTGGGCCTCGTGAAGAGGGTCTGTTTCTATCCAACATACTGGCATCTCAGTCTGAGCCGTGAACGGAATGATCGACTTTGCGATTCAATATGGATCCCCCCACGGTCACGCGACCCTTTCCCCATTGGAGATGGGGTCAACGCGTCCCCCCGCTCGCGACCCCACAGCCCCTTTTCTCCAACATTAACATGCAACTCGACACCTTTACCGCAAATATAATCGTCGATGGCAAACCACTGGAGGAATATGATGTTGTATCCGAGAGTCCAACCAAGGTGACCTGTTGGGTCGCTTCAGAGGAGGGAAAGGTGTGTCATATGCAATGTCAGTGTCGTGTTTGTCTTCTATCCTAACGTTGGTAATGTAATTCTAGTCATTTGGTGTCCAGTGGAAGTGTCATGAAGAACGACGCGTCGTAGCTGCTAAGGGTGGTGTGCGCGTAGACGGGATTGCGTGCGGATGCCAATGGTTCTCGCCTGGCGTTTTAGGCGACGACGACACCTGTATTATCAACGTACTTGTTGATGAGACAGTGGAGCGGGATCTAATGTTTGCTCGAGTTCAGCTCAGTGGTGAGTCATCTCCTCCTGAGCTATGGCAGCGTCAGGATATTTAATAAAGAACACAGATGACGATTCTCTTCTGAATAAAAAGATATCCAAGAACCTTGGGGAAATATCCCTGGTAATCGAACGTGGTGATATGGTTAGAAAACCACGCCCTCCTTCTGACAACCGGGGTCGCGCTGTGCTGGATAATACTGAGAAGCTTCATGAAAGAATGAAGAAAGCAACAGTCCACCGTGTCGGGCAAGTACTGAGTTTGCATCTACACATGGATCACTCATCAATACCCTCCAGGTTTGGTCAAGAAAAGGCCCGTGATAGGGAGAGAAATACATATAAAAGGCATTTGATCCGCAACAGTCAGCCAGAAATTACCTTCGTATTCAAGTATCGGCCACTCAGTACTTTTTTCTATTTGCAAACATCACTGGGCACTCAATTATGTTTATTTTTATTGTCTCTCAGGCGTCCTTCAAGCCGATGGTATTGCTCCAAGGCCAGCCTCAACTAATGCCCGTTCTGGCTCCGAGAACAGTTCCAGTGAACATGTTGGAGCCCCTGGTGGTCACAACGCTCCGGACATCAAACCAGCCCCATCAAATGACTGCATACAGACATTGATTGACCGCGTGCAGGATCTGGAGGTATCTTCCTTGATTTCAACCTTGCTGCTTGTCCCATCAATCCTACCCATGATAGAATGAACTCAAACGTCTTCGGAACCCGCAAGCTAACAACCCTGGGGACCGGAAACCGAAACGGATCAAAACAGAAGGACCCCAGGAACGAAGACCACCTCCATTTGCTCCCGGGGAGATCATCGATTTCACATAATTTGGTCAAGTGGGTCCTTTAGGTTTGCCTTCCGTTTGTTGTACAGTTTTGCTCGACTTGGTCGCTCGCGACAGTCATTAATGTTATCGTTTGCACGCCAGTATAATGATATCAGTGGTCTAGTACTACATATTCTTCGCGTTACTAGTTATAACTTATAACTTAACCCTTCGGGTGTGTGAGGAGAAAGGCCGAGCATGGCGGGAAAAGATACGGCACAGCACCGCACTCCCCGTACAACGAAGACGAAGGTGGTGAAGGATACTATCATGTACGTTTGCACCTCCGGCACGATCGGGAGCCACATGTACACACGCCATGCCACGCCGTGACGGACACGCGCAATACGTAGCCTCAAATGACACAGCCTACTTCATCACAGTCCGACTCCCACATCGTCCCAATCACTGAACGTTCCAGCGAACAGCATGATCGCCGAGGTGGATAACCTCGTCCGAATTCTCTTCGCCTCCGACAGTCGTATCGCTGGATAGGTACGCAAATCGGGGATTATCCAGTTCGCACCGGATGAGGCGCTGGATAGTGAGGCGCCCGTCGTGGAGCGCAAACGCAGACTTCAGTGGGTTTCTCCGGTTAAGGTGTACCCATTTGTTTTCACTCGGCTCTGCGGAAACCCTGGAAATACTGCATTCGTTGCCTCCGATGCGCATAGATGTCGCAAGACCGTCGACGCGCCGACCAACGCGTTCCAGACAGAGTGGTCTCCATCGGATTGCGCCTGACCGACGGCAAGGAAGCGGTTTCCTTCAATGGCGAGATTCGATAGACTGGACCATCTAGCGTGAATAAGCGCGGAGAGGGTAGGTGTGTAGGACGAGATGTAAAGATCCGCGAGATTCTGTTGGTGTTTCTGGTGAGGACAGGCTACGTGTAGGGGGGAAAGCAAGCACTCGGCCGTCGGGCACCACCAGATACGAGATTAAGGAGGGCATATTGCCCGGAGGAACTCGACAACCGGCGAAACAACCTCCTCCCAGAGCTTGTGTAAGACAGACACGAGTTTTCTCGTCACGTCGAGCCTCTTTGTGTGAACGGTCAAGGTGCGGAACCCCTCTGATCAGTCTCGAACGTGTTCCTGTATGATCTGCAATGGAATATGGACGGGATCTCGATCGAGTGAGATGACGAGTGGATCGCAACCGTATTGGCTCGCATTCACGATGATGACCGGTCCGTCCCTGGCAGCCTGCTGGAGATCTGCGAAAGGTGGAGGTATAAAGGAAACGAGAAAGACCGGGTAACTCGCGGATATTTTCCACGATGTTTTCCAATTCGATGCTCCAATTCAACGCATGGTCTTCTGCCTCATCTGAGACGCCAGCTCTTTAAATCCGTGCGCGAACTGTGTTCCTGCAGAGCTCGATGTTATGACGTCCTCCAGCGAGGTACGGAGGTGAGAGAGCTGACTCCAAAACACGCCGCGCCC
>JBBPOE010000600.1:0-17933 GCA_038091295.1 Tylopilus felleus | reverse complement strand
GGGAAGGTTTCGGAGCCGATGAAGACGAGTGGTTGCCTCGGCGAGAGCTTGTTGCCTGCGAGGCCCTGGATGTGTGGGAGAAAAGTTTTTCTTCAAAGGGTGGGAGGGTGTAAGGCATACACCACACGCACTCCTTTCATCATCAACATTCCTTTCCTCGATGACGCAACACCACTCCCAGAGACCTATATAAGAGTAGCATAGTGCCTGCTGTACATCATTCCTCCTTTTCCCCTCTGCTCTCTCTCTCTATATATACGCTCATCCACTTCTGTTCCCGAGTGAACGTCCTCAGTGTTCCCGCTCACCCCGAGCGGTGTTCCAATGTCATTTCGTAGAATGGATCACCGAGGTACTGGCATGCCGGCAAGCTCCGAGGTCACGGTTGCGCGCAATCTTTGCCTGGCCACCGCACCATGAACATAACTCAAAACAGGATTGAAAGAATGCGTCAAGCCAGTCACAGATGTGGTCTCAAAGCATATATGTCTCAAGTGTACAAGAAATCCACTCAGTTCACCAAAACACCATTTCCAAATCTTATAAGTAGTCTGTTCCAACTTGATGCGATGCACATGCACGCACGATACAACTAGTTTGAGTGCAACCGGAAGAGGGGTTCGTTCCCTGTTAACTGCTTTCCAGCCGCAAGACCAACCTGACATAAAACGTCGATGTGCGCTTCTTGAATATCCAACAAAAGCACGTACATAACCACTGCGGCCAGTCACGGTGCTCTCGTTCATGTACCAGTAAAGATCTGCACCGTTCTTGGGGTAGAATCTATGCATCATGTCAGTCCTCTCACTCAATGCCATGACATTACTTTCCGCTTACCGATATGTATGCTCATCGGTCTTGGCGACCCACCATTCAATGTTGGGATCCGACTCGGAGAGCCACAGGAGACGCCAGATAGGCTTTACACACCAAGTAAGAATACGAGCAAACCATGAAATAGAAACCTGGAACTTACAGATTCGGGGTTGTAGCCGATGTAATGCCCGCCTTGGCCTTTGATTGTAACGACTACCGGCTGAGGCCCTTCAACAGGGGAGCTGAATACCATATCCTTGGATATGATATGTTATCAACGATAGCGAATGATAACCGTCGTAAAGCACGTACAGCATACATAGAGATGGGGTAGGCCATATTACTGGAGGAGACGACGTCTCCATGATGCTCACCCCCCCCCTTGAACGGAGATGATGTAGTGACCCGTCTGAACGCTCTCGACCTTGTAAGTGGCCATCGTAGACAAAGTAAGCTCTGGAGTTCAAAGTGCTGGCCGTCCAAAGCCAGCTTTTATATCTTTGGGTGTTACGTGAACTAGGAGGCATGTTCGGTTCTCTTGCAGCAGCTGACGCGGAGAGAATGTCAGGTGGTGCGTAGAATGATTGCCAGGACGGGTAAATCCGATGGTTTCAATTCGGCCACTACAAATTATTATGTAATCAATACCGAACAGGATATCCCAAGGCGCAGCCTGAGCCTGAGAGAAATCGAACAAACACGACCACCAACTTGAAATCCGCCAGCGGAATTAACCATATCATCTCCGCTGTTTTGGGGAACCGGCCCATAAACTCCATTGCGTAGAAGAGGTGCATCGCGATTGGGTATAGCAGATTTCTCCACTTCTTATGCAATGCTGACTTGAGGGAGTATGATACTAGTATTTCCGCAGAACAATGGCCACACAATGTAAATCGTGTGAATTATTTAAGTAACGCAATCCTGACTTGAATGCACCGATCATAGATGTTGTTTTCTATCCCTAGGAAGGTAGAGCGTGGCGCCACCTGCGACCCGATGGAATGTGCGATTTCTCTGCACCTTAAAGTAATTTGAGATGCACACAGCATCATACCGGTCTGCGACGGGGATATCCTATTCGGTATTGATTAATAATTTGTAGTCCAGAAGCAACTGGGCGAACGAAACAATTTACCTGTCCTGGCAGTCATTCTACTCCCCCACCGCTACCAACGCAGTATCTACCGCATCCGCAGCGACATCAAATGGCACCCCCAATCGCGCCCCCGATACAGCAGCACCGGACCGTGATGGGGTTTATGGAACAGTCCCCCAAAACGCCGGAGATGATACGAAAGAACCACACTCGACTTTGACAAGATACCCCCATCGCAGACTGGTGCATATCGATGAACTGAAATTGGGTCCCCGCAAAGTCGGCATTACGACACAGAGAAATCGGCCATTCTACTCGGCTCGTAGTTGGGGCCACGCTTTCCCTTTCCAGGGATAGCGTTGTGTCACCATGAAAGTCGGGTCCCCTCAAAGCCAGCATTACTAGTAGGTAAGTGATTACCGCGCAGAAAAACCGGCCATTCCGCTCTGATCGGCGTATCTAACCCTGGATTGGGTTGACCTAACGATTTTCCTGTGTGACCATTGAAATATGATCCCTTCAAAGCCAGGACACTACGACGTGGAGGAATCCGAATCGAGAATTGCACCGCTAAAAGTTTTCACAGGGCAGAAACTTGAACCTCGCCGTGTGTTCCGTTACCAGCTGACTCGGAGTTTAAGTTGTTCACGGGTAGTCGGGACCTGCAGTCGCGACGATTAAACAGAGAATGGGAAAAATAAGGTGAGGGTTCATGTCGTGCTTTGTGTGGTGGCCGTTCAAGTTGTAGCATCATGTCTGACGCCATTGCTTCAATTTGCGCTCAGCAAACCCAATATGAATATGTTTCATCTTGAGTTACCGCCAATTGTTGGCGGCAGGACAACATCACGTTCGTCAACGAAATGCGAACGTATAGCTTTCCTCGAGTCGGCAGAAACCAACACGTTTCTGCGAACTCTGTTGAAGGTATGGGTATGTTGGTCAGTGGTGGCCACACCTTCATACGGTTTTTTACCTTCCATGTTCACGAGAGGGTCTGGCATGAGCAAATGCGCGCATGCTTTATCAACCAATCGCCACCACACTGTTTATCTTCTCCTACTCTCTGTATCAAACTAACACGTTCACCTCATCGATAGACACTGCGTCGACATACACCTGGAGGAAGTCGTTCGGGCCGACCGCGAACTCCTGGGTTTCACCCCCTTGCCACTTGAGGACCAGCATCTCCAGATCACCCCTTGTCCAGCGGTTCTTGGTGAGCCTCCCTAGTCTCGGGCTGGAAGGTGTATGTGCTGAAATTCCCGCCATTGAGGTTTGTAACGGAAGCATAGATGTCTTTGTTGGTACGGTTGAATACCCAAAACATTGTGCTTTTAGATACTCCAGAAAACGATGTCAGGTCAGCGTTGAGCTTAGTACGCTACACGAGAAAGCGGTGCTTACCGAGGTGAGCAGAAAAACTCGATGATGTAGCAAGCGGTAGACTGCTCTGTTTACTTGTTCATCCTATGTCTAGGCTATCCGACATTGGTAGTACCTTGTGCCCGATCGATCATTCAACGGCGAGACAAAAGGTGCATGATTCGTAGTCTTCCATCGGTCACCGGTCCAGAATACATTCACTTGTCATTCAGCGCCAACTTCCATGCACCCGAGCTGCATTCTCTCCGTCATGTTCTAGTGTAGCATGCCGCATCTGGGGCCAATGATGATTTCACGCGCTCACAGTGGGTAAAGCCACGCTGACCTGGCCTCAGAATGGAGCACGCCTCATTGCGTGCAATATGTGAGTGACCTTGGTACACTGTACCCAAAGTGCACTCCCATTACCGTCTAACCAGTTCAATGATCGTCTGATGCATGTACTGTAGGCACGCTAGATTAATACCATTCCTATTGTCAGATGGTCACGAGAGGCGCACTTGACTTGAAGGTCAGGTCAGAGGAACTTGGCCGTCGTAGGCAAGTGGCTTCATTACGGGTTCGAGATGGAAATGTATATGAAAGGCAGAAATACATGACAGGGGAAATGTAGCTGGAACCACTCACAAGCGACAAAAGACTGGTTAAATCATGTACGTGCGTCCAATGCTTGGAAGACGACGTAATCGGAATCCAGATGGCGGCTTGCATGGAACTTGGCGACACATTACAGGGTGAAATTTTCAACCACTCGTGAGAGATAGCAGGCTACAATCATGCATGTCCGTCAGTAGCCCTGACAAAGGACCAATAGATAAACAGGGGAGTCCAACGCTAAGCTCCATCATCGAATTTTTTCTACTCACTTCGGTGTGCCCACCTTTCCCGTGTACTACATACTCTACGCCGACTCGGGACCGTTCCTAAAGTATCTGAAAACATAATGGTCTGGGTATCCAACCGTACCTCCAAGAACATCAAAGTTTGGATGACAAACAAGACCGGCGGTGTCACCACCGAAATCACCATCATGCTAGCGTCCCTGAGAATGTCAATCAGAATTCCTAGGAGCCTGAGACGTTGACCCTCAAGCGGGAGAGGGTGTCAAAGACCAGGTATGCGCGGTCAACCCGAGCGACTTTGTCCATGTGTACAAGGCGTGTCCATCGATGAGGTGAACGTGTTGACTCCTCCTGTGTAGAGTGATGCCAAGGGGGCTCTTGGGAAGAGCGGGCCATGAGTAGTCTGGTGACGATCAATTTTGTATCGGAATGAGAAATTGGTCGTGATGAAATGTCATTTCGAGGTTTCGTTTCTACAAAACGTCCCGGGGTTGACTGTGTGGCATGGACGTTCAAAAGTACCATGGTGGGATGTTCCCCACACCGCCCTAGTAAACCGACCTCTGGCTCAACGGAAGCTGCCACGCGTTGTGATTTTTGATGGTGCTGCTGCCGAGGATGGGGGAGGTACGGTGAATGCTTTAAATCAAGTCGCATTCCCCTGATGATGGAACATGGACGTTGTTGGTGCGCAAGGTGAAGTACCATGAGACTTGTAGACCCGTCCGGTAACGACTAAGTTGTGGAGTCGCTCGGCAACTCCTCATTTGGTTCCAAGCAAGATGTGCTGACGTAATCTAAGGTCCCCTTGCGAGCACGTCGCCTCTGAACGCGTTGAAAAACGATGAAAGCGACGACGACGACCACGTCGACGCCCGTCGCGCACAACTCCCTTCCACCGCCCTCAGCAGCCTCCACCGCCCGCTCGTCCCGTATCGCGCCCCACTCACACATCAAAGGCCTCGGTCTCAACGCAGAAGGCATCGCCGCGTCCGAAGGCGCTGGGTTCATCGGCCAGACGATCGCACGCGAGGTACGCGCCAGTCCTCTCCCTCATGTCCGTGCTGATGAGAACGTGTTCGCGCTCCAAGGCATGCGGTGTCGTCGTCGATCTCATCAAGTCGCGCAAGTTCGCTGGGCGCGCGCTCTTACTCGTCGGTGCGCCTGGGACGGGTAAAACAGCGCTCGCGCTCGCCGTGTCGCACGAGCTGGGCGTCAAGGTACCCTTTTGCCCGATGGTGGGGTCGGAGGTGTATAGCACCGAGGTGAAGAAGACAGAAGTCCTCGCAGAGGCATTTCGGAGAGCCATCGGTGCGTCTCCCGCGTGGCGCGTGCGCGTGATCACGCTGCTCATCCTTTGTTTGTTTCAGGCCTCCGGATAAAAGAAACAAAAGAAGTGTACGAAGGCGAGGTCACGGAGTTGACGCCCACCGAATCTGAAAACCCACTGAGTGGCTACGGCAAGACGGTATCGCACGTCATCGTTGGGCTGAAAACGGTCAAAGGCACGAAACAACTTCGGTTGGATCCTACCATATACGAGGCTATCCTCAAAGAAAAAATCGTCGTTGGCGATGTGATTTATGTCGAGGCGAACACGGGCGCTGTCAAGGTGAGGTCCCGCGTGCATCTGTTTCGGGTCCTGATCGTTGACCGTGGTTAGCGAGTGGGGCGGTCAGACGCGTACGCGTCGTCTTACGATCTCGAGTCCGAGACCTACGTCCCGCTACCAAAAGGGGATGTACACAAGCGCAAAGAACTTGTCCAAGACGTCACTCTTGGTGATCTTGACGCCGCGAATGCTCGACCTCAGGGTGGACAAGATATCATGAGCGTGATGGGAAGTCTCATGAAAAGTGGTCGGACAGAAGTGACCGACAAGCTTCGTAGAGAAGTGAACAAGGTCGTCAAGGGCTATGTCGATCAGGGCGTTGCAGAGGTCATCCCTGGAGTGGTGTTCATCGATGAGGTACGACTAGATGGATCGCACTACGGACGTTGCGAGTTGATATGGGTTGAATTCATGCAGGTTCATATGCTCGATGTCGAATGTTTCACGTATTTGAACTCTCTGCTCGAGTCTGCGATGGCTCCCACTGTGATCCTTGCCACCAACAGAGGCAACGCGCTCGTACGTGGAACAACGGACGTTGTTTCTCCACACGGAATACCAGTTGATCTCCTCGATCGGTAAGGATCTCTCGTGAGATAAAGACACCTCTTACACTTTCCACAGGTGCCTCATCGTGAAGACAGATGGGTATAATCGGGAGCAGATTTCCAAAGTGGTGCAACTCCGAGCGAATGTAGAAGGGCTGAAACTCGGATCAGGCGTGCTAGAACGACTGGCAGCGGAGGGGGAACGCGGATCGATGCGGTCTGTTATCTCGATTTCATCACGTCATGGATTTGTGGTGCTTATGAATTGAACAGTTACGCCCTCCAATTACTAGCGCCAGCTTCCATTCTGGCTGGCTTGGCTGGCCGACACGAGATCGCGGTCGAGGACATTGGGGAGATGAACGAGCTTTTCTTGGATGCGAAGACTTCTGCAAGTCAAATGGGCACGGATGGCGGATTCAATGGTGGTCGGATGTCGTAGTGGGTGTTTGTCATGGATGGAGTGGATCAGAATCCAAGTTGCGTCATTGACCGCGTGCATGTAAGACAAGTTTGCTCTTCTTCGTGGACGCCTCGATGGAATCAGCTGACGAAGTGACGACATTCACCCAAAGATTAACTTTCATGTCTTAGATCCGTTGACTTGCAACCGACCTCGTGGGCCCGGGCTGTACTAACACCGATGAGATCTGCGTTGACTAAATTACATATGGTGGAGCAGACGACTGCGATACTTGGTGTGATGTCGTGGCAAACGTTTGTGGTGGAGCGCCATCGTGAATTGTCCATACCTCCTTCTGATGCCAGGCCACTCCGTGCCCACCGTTCGAGAGTGTACATCCACTCTGGTCTCCGTCGGAACTCAGCGATTCCTGAGCGTGCTCGTTGTCGGTCTCAATCACTCGCGTCACTGCGTCCGGAGTCCCGCAGTAGTTCCACGGACGACTTGCTAGGAGAAACCCTGGGAAGGGAACGAGCAACAATAGCGACATATTTTTGCACGGTCACGCCTACTGCGGGAGTGGAGATCCTATCCTGTGTTGATTGCTGACAAGACGCACGTTTATCCAGTGGCGTGTCTTCCAGGGTTCGCCTGAATGGGCATTGCAGTTCATTAGCTCCATTCCTCGCCTTGTCATCCTGTGAGTCCATCTGTCAGCGTATATGTCGACCGTGGCACACCAATCGGCCACAGCGTCCCCCTCCACTGGCATCTTGACTTTGGCGCCGCCGTTGTCCCTATGGCGTTGACTGGTCTCCGCACAGCCCGGCTTGGTACCTGGTCCAATACAATTTTTTCGTGCTGCGTTCCATCCCTTCATTTCCAGTGTATGTGGAACTTTACAACTCCGCGACCCGGATATGGCGAGTTTCCTCGTCCTTGCTCGCTTCTCGTCACAATGTCAGTCACCTTGCGCCGGAGGGGACCTTCCGGGTACCCTCCTCCTGCGGGCACAGCATATATAAAGGGCTGTATCACTGCCATGCCTTCATCCCCTTCTCATCCTTGTCCACTCCTCCATCCCATCTTCGACCATGATCAGGCACACACCCATGCCCTTCACCTTTGAGGACCGTACCGGACAACTCAAAGGCTCAGACTACGATGACATCTACGACCGCATGTTCATCCGCGTCACACCTTACCCACACGCTGCCAATAACGACACCCTCGCGATATACGTCATGAGTCGTCGATCGACTCGCCATGCCGACATGCGCCATCTCGAACGACATCCCTCTGTCGTCCTCGAGTTTGGCGGGCCCTCGTTCGGGCTCGGGACCATCCACTTTCTCAAGCCTCCCACTGCCAACGTGTCCATTCCCATGAACAATTATCTTCGCAAAACGGCGCTCTTTGGAGGGTGAGCGTCTTTGTGGTCGACGTGTAGGCATCGCTCAACCCTGTGTGGCAGATCTCTCTCGAGGAAGTTTAGAGCGTCCGACGGCCGAGAGTATAGATGGCAGCACAAGACCATCGATGACCACGAGTGGTCGGTGCGTCGCGCCTCGTTCTATACTACATGACGCGTCGAATTGACCTCTCTCTTCAGTGCCTCTCGGAAGAAAACTACATCATCGCGCACTACGACCTCAGACCGCCCAACGTCCCCGCGTACGGCGTCTCAGGCAACACGCTCACCATCTACGAAGCGTACTCCCATCTATGCTTGGGTGAGTATTCTCACGTTTGGGACGTGTGTTCGAGGTGTGACTGAAGTCGGCCATGAACTATAACAGATGTATTCGCTTCCTTGACGATCATGCGTCACATTGCCGACCATGGACTCTAACGACGTGATCGAGGGGGGAAAAAAAGTCATACTGACTCGTTCGGACGCTGGAAGTCATTATAGTCTTCATTTCGTTTCCCAAAAGCACATTTATTTCCAAAAGGGCAGCCCCCCGACCTAACCAAAAGTAGAACCGAAGTGGAAGAGAAGAGAAAAAGGAATGGAAGGAGAGAAAGAAAAAAAAAGTTGGGATGTCGTTGATGCACGAACGTCATGACGAGTACGCTATTAACCGCCTTTTTTTACACGTTATGATACGTCCTTTTCGGCACCCACATACTAATTGTCTCGAGACACTTCCACTCGGCTGTAGTCGTATACATGTGCATCCTCATCATCATCGTGTGTAGATACCTTTACATCTTGTACATCCGTAGACCACTACTAGGACGTGCACGCGTGTTGCTGTATTTGGCCCCAGTGGAGGCTGCGGACTCGACCCCTAGACTAGAAACGTCTAGTTCTTACATAGGTAGCCGATGGGCCGAGCGAACGCGTAGTCGCCATTACGGTCGCTGCCCAGGCTTCCAGAAGCACGAAACGCCAAATAAATCCTAGCGCAAACGTTACCCCTGGGGCGTATGGGTTGAGCGCATGATCCCGGGGCTTATGGGGGGATCTATTCCTGACCACTTGTCGGATTCCGGGTCCAGGGCGGGCGCAGTGCCTGAGAACACGTTATTGCCAGAGTACAATGATAAATGAATAAACGTCTCTGTCCATCGTCGCCACATGTAGCTGCGTGTCTGACATCGGAACGTCGCGCACTAAACACGTATGGCGTGCGAGTAGGGTATATTCAGAGGGCGCAGGGGGGCGTCGGTAACGTGATCACGATCAGGATCTGATAGGTTGATGGGCCAGAGATACCATCGCCATCACCAGCCACATCTAAAGGGAGGGTAGGGACGCTGTCAATAGCGATGGCACGACCTGAAGAGAATATAGTCAAAGACTGTCTCTATCCGTCCGGATAACGTGAGCCTTGATAGGCTGGGCGGGCCGATATGGATATGCCATACAAGACATGCGCCACGCGAACACGCGCCAGGGTTGGCAACCTCTTTATCCTTTTTCGAGAGAACGCTGTTTCGAAAGGGGCGTGATGACCTGCGCGCTGGGCGAACCGTGGCGTCAACAAGTTGGGGGTCGCTCGGCGCAAGTGCGAGTCTAAGGGTCCGGAACCGAGTGGTGACATAAAGAGCCCCCCCAGACGCCACACCCACAGCGTCGTCCTTGGGGGTTGTTCGGCTGCGGGGGCTCGGGAAGCAGTGTGATGCGGATGGCGGAGGGTTGGTTCTGCGCCGAGAACGGGGTCAAGTCGCTCGTGTGGTTCATGTAGCGAGAATCTGCAGTAGAAGAATAAGTAGATCTACTGACTATAATGACCAGCAAGGGGTCATGCGACGTGTCACGCATGTGATGATGTACACATCGAAGCCTTGGGGACGTGGACCATTTTTAGTTGGCTGAACACCGATACAACGCACCTTCAATTGGGGGGGAGTCCCAAGCGACCACAACATCCGTTTCAAGACACCTTGACAAAGTTAGAATGGAAGACCATCATATGGGAGAGTTGGAGTTAGAACACGTGTATGATCATGGAACGTGTTGACACCAAGGAGCCAATATACCCCCAAACATTCCAAAGTTCTTGTGGGACGTTCAAATGGTGGTTGCGCACTTCCTCCGCGGGTATGATCCAGACTCCAAGTCGGCCCCGACGGATCCACTACGCTGTCGCAAGGCATCAACCTGACCCTGTCGACGTGGCCACCTGTTGACAATGAAACGTGGTCAAAGTTGGGTCGATCGAGCACTTCTCTACCACGGATGATGGCACAGCATCTCAAAGGGACTCTCGTTCGCGGGAGAAACCCATGTTTATATATATACCTCCCGGTCATCCGGCACGGTGACCTGGGAATGGTAAGCGCAAGTTTTCCGTCGAATTGAAGTGCAGGGAGCAAAATCCAGTGATGTGCAACATAGCGCCTATCTTGTACGTGTAGACGTCCGTGTTGGAGAGCCATTGATACGCATTGAAGAGTTGCCACTGGCAAAAGTGGACTATTGTCAGATTATGTGATGCCACTGGAAGGGGCCATGCACCCATAGCCGGTTCCTGATGAATGTCGTCCAACTCAACTTGGGGCCATTTCGAGACTCAGTGAGTGCTGTCGTTGGTGGGGGCCAATGACAAGGACGCAACCCAACCCGAAGTTACATAATGCTTGAAATTGTACGCGACGCGCGCCTGCGCGTCACCAACATGTCCACAACTTGCGTCCTGAGTCCTCGCCGCTGAGAGTCGATTTTTTTATTTTCCACGTCCAGTGTCGACAATTTCGACATGAACGCGCCTCGACGGTCCAGCCCATTAATGGCGGAACGGCAATGTAACGGCGTCGCTACTATGTAGCTGGTTTTACCCCGCTCAGGACTGCAGAGGGTGGATGTACGCTCTTTCCTTACGTCCAACTAGCACGCCCGGCGCCTACCCAACCTACTTGACAATTCCGTCAGGAAAATCCGCTGATGCTCCCAACTCCATCGATCAAGCTTCAAGGTCCATATTTTTGTCAATCCACTCTCCCCTTGGCTGCTAGGATGCTTGCGTGTCGATTCGTTTTTCTCGGGGCCTTGGTTGGGATTCAGAGTTAACATTTGAAAATTTGATGACTATGCCTGCCTTTCCCTGTGGTATCGTTTGCTCTAGTTTCTCTCGAAGTGAATTCATCTCACCCTTGTCCGAGTTCGGCCACTGTACAGGCGAACAAGCGCCGAGAACACGAGGTGATTATGTGAACCTGTCTATATCGGTCAAGAGGCAATGCTAAGAGAGCAACTTGAAACGAACAACGGCTTGTTGACTTCACTCTGGTACACTGTCGCTGATGTCCACATCGTCGGCGATGATCGGTAGGTGTTGAGAAGTGAGATCGCACTGATGCTGACCTTTGGAAAAGATCATTCTCCACTGGTCGAACTCGACGGCGGCAGCGAGATACGCGCGATAACGTTTTCGCCGGATGGAACGTACCTCGTGAGCGGTGAGAAAGACAACATTCGAGTGTGGCGATTGGAAGACGATGAATGGCACATCGCAAGAACATTGGACGAGTCGCGCTGTCTTTCTGTTTCCGTTTCGAGGGACAACAAATGGATCGGAGCGGGCACGGCCTGGGGATGGGTTTTTGTTTGGAACACGAGGACGTTTGAAAGAGCAGCCGCGTTGACTGTGGATCGCTACTACGGCCACAACGGCGTCGATTTCTCCCCAGACGCGACACGGATCCTCTCCGCATCAGACAATAATACTGCCAGCGTTTGGGATCTCGCAACCCGAAAACAGATACAAGTACTCCGCCATGATGACTGCGTGAGGGCAGCCAAGTACTCGACACAGGGCGATAGAATCGCGACAGCAGGTCAATACAATTCCATTCGCCTCTGGGACAGCGACGAGGGCAGTTTGCTTTCCGACATCCAAGTAGGAGAAACCCCGCGGTACAACAAGGGTCTTCTATGGTTTCACGACCACCTGTTTATCGTATCCACGGGTAAAATCAAGGAATTCGATACATCTACCGGGTCAGAACTCTCGGAATGGCCAGTGGCCGATGGCAGCGATACGTCGTGCATTGCTCTGCTCAACGATGGGAAAATCATCGCGCATTCTACGGACCGTACTGTCACATTTTGGCATACGTCGACGCATACCCAGGTCGGTCTGGTCCAAGACCCTCAAGATATGCTTTCCATCGGACGCTCTTCCGATGACCGGTTTCTCGCAATTGGTGGGAAAGGCGGAAAAATCACCATCAAAAGTCTATCTTATGACACCGTGAGTGTCGTTTGTCGTTGGGTTAGGGTGTCAGTCTCTGAATCATTTTCGTGCTCCGATCATTTCTTGCCTCAGGATTTGACTCTATCGTCTCGTCCACAATCCACTGGCACTGTCCAGGAACCTGACGCTCAGATCAACGACGCTATACTCGATCCATCGATCCCATTATCTCGTCTACACCCCACTCTCCAGGAACCTGAAATATTGATCGACCGCGTTGCTTTCGACTCGTGGAAGAACGATCAACTCGAAGACGCCGAGGCGTTATTAACTGCAGAGATCAACAAGGCACGGAAGTCGAACCATCACATCCTCGCCAGCAGGGCTCTCGTTCGAGCCCGTTTGCGACATTGGGACACAGCGCTCGTTGATGCCGAAATGGTCCTTGTTGCTCTCTTCTCGCATTTTCTGACGCTGACATCATTCACCACAAGGCCATCAATGTCGAGCCGTCCGTACTCGGCTACATTGCAAAGAGTGTCGCGCATGTCGGGAACGGGGAAAGGGACAAGGGTTATCAGGCCTGCGACATTGCGTTTGAGCGCTTCCATTCATCTCATGTTACCTTTATCCTACTCATCAAGGTCTGTATGCTCCAAACTCGATCCCGTCCATCCACTTATATCCCATAGGCCGTCATCGTGTCCATGGCAGGAGAGCACCTCAATGCGATATCGCGCGTAGACGACCTCATCGCTATGGTGCATCATAACTCAATCTGCTACGTAGTTCAGGTGCATACACAACACCCTACCATGGTCCGTATATCTCGATTGACATTCCCCAAAGGCATATATGTACCTTCGCCTCGGAAACGCACGCATAGAGCGCGCCGACTACGAGGGTGCAATACGATCGTTTGAACGTGCCCTGCACCAGATGCGGGACCACACGAGTCGATCGCTGTTTGTGATCTCGCTAGTAAGCTTCCCAGTCGCTATATTTATCGAAATTGCTCACTATCCTTGACAGGTATCCGGTTGGAAATTTGACGATCTCCGCATCATGGTTCGACGGCATCTAAGTGAAGCCCTGGGTGCGGCGGGACGAACGAAAGACGCGGTCGTTTGTTCTTACGAAATGACGAGCGAAATCGGCGAGGAAACGAGCCGTTATAGGGAGCATTTGGAATGGGCTCTCGGTGAGTCGTCACGCATGCTGTCGTGTCCTCACTCATCCGACACATTTTGTCAGACTTCAGGCAGAGCTCCTTCAAGAAATTAGAGCGTCTCGGGGATGCGGCGTTGGCTGCTCAGCGATACGATGAGGCCATGTCTTACTATACCATTGCGTTGTTACACGATCCCCGCACCCCACGAGACGTTCTCATCAAGCGAAACAAGGCACTTGTGGCCAGCGAGTCATGGGAGCAGGCTCTAGATGACGCAAACCAGGTAGATCATTTTGATCTTATTTGGGTCGATCCTGTTTATACATCTTTGTCAGGCGATCTCGCTCAACCCGTCATCGCCGTGGGGATACGAGCTGAAGCATTTAGCTTTACACATGGCAGGAGAACACGATGATGCGGTTGATGCATTTGAAGTGATGCTCTTGAAGATAGCGGAGTCCCCTAATCCGGACGTTCAACGTGAGTTGCATCCTCGCTCCCGCGCAAAACTTGAAGACGATTTATTCGCATCATTCGACAGAGTGTGGTGATCAGTACATCAGCCCGTCGAGCACTCGAGCGACGATTCATAAGATCGTTGATCGTACCGTACGACATTTGCCACGTGTGCTCATCAACACAACTACGGGCCGTCTCCATGATAGAGCCGAGCAGTCATCCATATTCGAGTCCTTGCCAGTCTTCAAAGAACTCTTATCATCAATGACGCGACGCACCAACTACGTCCGGATCAAGCGCGAAGTACGACAGTACTTCCGATACGTGATGTTTTCGCATAGGTGGGAAGACAACGAGCCGCTCTTTCGGCAGGTCGTACACATCTCGGTGTATGATCTGGATAAATCTCCGACGCATGACAAATTGCAAACGTTTTGCAGAATCGTTCGGGACGCAGGATTTACTTGGGCATGGAGTGATACCTGTTGTATCAACAAGGCAGATCACTTCGTGCTTCAAGAGGCTCTGGTGGCCATGTTCAAGTGGTACCTGGGTGGCGCCATGACGATCGTTTTCCTCCGGGGCGTCCGCTCCTTGTCGCAGCTCGGCGCTCTCGTGAGGAGTATTTGGAACACGCGTGGCTGGACCCTTCAGGAATACATCGCCTCGAAGATCATCCACTTTTACACAGAGGACTGGACTCCTTATCTCGACCTGAGGTTGCCAAACCACAAGGAGTCGCCGGAGATTATGTCGGAGATGGAGCAAGCCACTGGGGTGTCTACACAGCAACTGATGGCCCTTTGTCCAGCATTCGGGTCAAGTTACGTCTCGCATCGACCCGGCATACGACTTTCATTGAGGACGCTGCATACTCGTTGTTGGGCATCTTCTCGGTTGCGGGTATACCGGCAATATATGGTGAGGGCGAGGGCTCTCTGGGACGTCTGCTGGCGCACCTTCTTGCAGGATCTGGAGACGTCAGTATTCTCGCGTGGACTGGGGAGTCTGGCAGCTTCAACAGTTGCCTACCTGCGCGCATCACCGTATTCAAAGGACCAGCAACGTCACATCTCCCACAACCCCTTCCCGACACAGAGATGGAAATATTTACCACCCTGGCCGAAGCTTCCGCATTCGATCTCGATATGGCTCTGGAACTGTACGACCGTCTCAGCGAGCTTCCTCCGCCTTGGTTCGCAGCGAGTCGGATGAAACTCCCATGTATTGCTTTTCAACTCCCACCTTTTTCACCTCATCGGACGCGTTCAGACCGTGTATATCGCGCTGACACCCATGCGTTTGGGATGATAGAAATAAAGACAAGACTCGACCTCTCTCGGATGCAGTCTCTGTACATCGTTCATCCTTGGTTGGATACTCTCTTGGAGCGCGAAGAGAAGCACATTACTCCATCCGTAGAGGATGATGCCGTGCCACCACCCTCTCCGGACGATGAAACTATCCCTGACGAGGAGATCGACGATGATCCTTCTTTCCTTCCTGAAGCTGAATTTCCGTCAGACCCTGCTCCTGTGCATACGGTGCAGACACCAGTGGACAAGAAGACGCGAGCACGACGGCTCGTTGCACGGCTTCGACGACCATTCGGTGCACTCTTGCTCTCGCTGGTGTCGACGGGTGGGCGTTCGGTGGACTATAGACGGGTTGCGGCTGATAGCATAATTACTGTGCAATTTCAGGACAACATTATACTGGCTGAGATTCTCGATAATGTTCGTACACTCGATGTCTTGTAGTAGTTAGGCCCAATCTCTAGCAATCGGCGAGAGTTCAAACGTTCAAGTCGGAGTTTTCTACCGGGACAAGGCGGTACTGCCACCAGCCGTTGCCAATCCCTCGCGCGCCAACTTAGTACATGCGATGGGTTTTTATACGTAGCGCTAAAGGTTCTAGGAACGGGATAGGGCAGAGGGTAAAATCAACGGACAAAGGGATAGATAAAACTGGACTAGTACACCGTGACAGGCTATCAATGTCTAGGAATCATAAGTGGCAGACGTCGGTGGAAGGGAAATGAGACTGGTGTCGACGTCGACTGTCCGTGGCTGTTCTAACTGAGGTGCGACTCGGACCGTTACATGCTTTACTACCATCATTCTCTGCAAGAAATCTACTCTGTAGCCTGGTAGAGACCTTAGTTGATGATAGCGCGAGTGTACATGGTCTCGGCAAGGCCAATCTTCCGGTTCGTCATGTCGAATACGGTGTAAAAGCGCTCACTACAAAATATCACTTGCATCAGGGCTGCCTGATTTCAAGACAAAGGGTGTAGACTTACATGAAGGTGTACCCCATGATAAAGTGAAAGCCTAGATTATTGACAGCTTTTACATTTAGCTCAGCGACGATGAGGTAGATCGCGTCGGGTCTGCCACCGGGCAGAGTGTTCTGTGTACGAGGCCAGATTTGTGCATTGGGCGTCAACGTAAATGGTTTGCCCCCAATGTTGAACGTCAGGTCCTGCAATTCGGTATATTGTTGGGGCGTGATCGTCAGCATGTCCGTGGTAGGGTCTATGGTAGCGCCGGTCGCTTTCTGGTATTTCTGGAACGCATCTACAGACCGCAGCATGAGATGTCAGCGCTCATTCAAGTTGCTCGTCTTAACACATCACCCACCTGTGGGAAGCATGACTAGGGTGGCGCCAGTGTCGATGATACCGATAGTGGAAGGCGGCAGGATGGTCTCATGATTCGGACCATAAGTGATTGATTGCTCGATGCCCAAGTACGATCCAGCAGTGAAAATGTTCGTCGCTGAAACATAGTGCATTTGTTTGTCAGTGGGTATAACGCTGCCATCAAAGCCGCCAAATGTAAGCGCCCCCTGTTTCGTCCGTTCATTGGACGGGACGAAATAGACTCCGAGAATCTTCTCCGAGATTAGTTTCCGTGCCACAAGATTGTCCATCACAGTGGGAAATAGCTGGTTGTCACTGACATCACCTGCTGCCAGTGTCAAGGGGACAAGACCAAGGCCAAGAACGCCTTCAAGTTCGTTACTGAAAGGCATACTAGTAGACTTGACTTTTGTAACCATCCCGATGGATTGTTTGTGGATTACCAGGTCACCGAGCGTGACGGTATCATCGTACATCTTTCCGTCAACAGTTGTGCTCTTGCCAAAAGCCTCATGCTGTATGACCATCGAGTCTTGACGCAGAGCTTCAGAAAAAACAAGAGACATACGAAGGGTTTGCCGGTGTCATGACTGGTGCTCGTCTCGACATATGCTTTATGACTCGAAGCACCCACCCAGGTGATGGCACTTGAGGTATCAATAACGACCGTGTCTTGCATCGTTCAGCGGTTAACGCGTACGTACACATGTGAGGATGAATGATCCACGTACAACTGATTGGGGGGGTTCCGACACCGATATCAACAGTGTGACGGAAATTTTGGTTTTTGACACTGAGAGAGCCAGTGACTTGATCGCGCTCTTGTAGGGCCTGGGCCTGGGCCCGGGCAAGGTCTATGTCTGCGAAAGTTTGATTTCCATGCTCATTGAACGTCGTCCGAGTCATCAAGCTAAGGGTAGCATTGCCTGTGGTGCGACGACCGACTGGACCTGCATCGACGGCAGTCAAGGCAATAGAGATCAGTGATAAAAGTGTGATGGAGGGGAACATGGTATCTCGGAGTTCTGTGAAATTCGTGCTGATCCCAAGCATACCATGCCTAGCTTTTTGTATTGCACAAAATGATAGTTTTATTTGCATCATGATGTATCTGGAGGTGCAGGGATAGCCTGAGAGAACTGCCAGTGGAGTGAACATCATGATGGGATCCAGCGCGTTGTAACTTAAACGGTCGTAGAGCCACAGATTTCGTGACTCTCTCGAGACTCGAGACTACTAGTACTGACGATCGCCTTCAGTCAATTGAGCGGTACATGACCCACTGGCATGCAGTTGGTAAGCCAAGGT
>JBBPOE010000599.1:0-17952 GCA_038091295.1 Tylopilus felleus | reverse complement strand
TACTGACCCCAGACTTTGATCTTGTAATCGTCGCCACCGGTGACCAGAAGGGCTCTGCTGGGATGAATGGCGACACCTCTAACCGGGCCTTTTATTTGGAAATGTCAACGACGGAGGTTCGTGTAAATAAGAAGGAGAGTACCTTCGTGCTCTTCGAATCTGTCTACGAGTACGCCCATGCGGTAGTTCCATAACTGCACACTACCGTTGTGTAGAGCGGCAGCGAGGAGAGGTTGGGTGGGATGAAATGCGAGTCCTTGACGAGGGCCAAGTTGCAGCAAAGAAGTGTGACGGGTCGAGCGAGACACGTACCTTTGACGCGATTGCTCTTTGACTCGAATTTTGTGAGCATGACCGACATGATGGGCGACGAAAAGCGTGAAAGTTATAATCAGTGTCGCTGACTGTCCAGTACAACGTTGTGAGGGCCAAACTTTGGTCGCGGTCGATGTCGAGGACGATGGGGACGATCTCGTGCGACGACGTGGCTGCAGGCGGAGTTGGAAAATGTTGTAGAACTTGGTGATGGGCGTGCTCGGGATCACGCCGTTCCTACAAAAGACCTGGTCAGTCCAGTCCTGCTCTCTACCGTCATTAGCGAACCGTAGAAAAAAAGTCCACAGGTGTTCACGAAACTACGAGACCGTCTCAGATCACTCCGTGGAAAGACGGTCGTCATGTGAGCGTGTTGTCGACACCTGCTTGCATCTCATCTTATTGGATAGTGATGGCACCCTCGTCACCCAACGTCTTCACTTTTCGCCCATTCCACACCCCCACAGACACATCATCGGCTGGCATCGCATACTCACAGAACTGAAAGATTCTGATGTCCGTGCCATCTGCGTCTTTGATGGAAAACAACGCAGCGCAGCCAAAGCCCGTGAGGTCAGCGTGTTTCTTTGTCGTATTTCGCATCCTCATGTCAATCAACCCGCAGGTCGAACGACGTAGGGAAGCGCGAAAAATAGACGCCGCCCGGGGGTCCATCGAAACAAATAGACTTCATAGACTTCAGAAGCTGATGCGCCTTCTGCCCTATTACCGCTCCTTGCCCAACACAGATCGACAATGCATCAGCGATGCGCTCAGCAGCATCAAATCACCTCTCAGATCGTTTGATGCGCATGCCTCAGGGCCAACCCTTCTTTCGCCGACTTCCCTCTCAACGCCGTATCCCCCACCACCCTACCCCGTCACATCCCACCCTGATCATACGCTTTCAGCTTCACAACACTCGTATTTCTTCCCACACACCAGCGTGGGGGTACATGACTTGCAGGAAGTCTTGGAATTCGTCTCACCCTCACCCTTGACATCTAGATCCGAACCACACTACACGCCACCATCAGCACATCTAGATAATCCCACTCTCACAACAACAGACGACCAACACGGCTTTCCCAACCTCTTTGATGACCCTTACCATGACATTTGGTCGACCCTTCCATATGTCCACTGGAACGCCGCGGTGCAGCCCACACCAGCAACGCCTTATCCACTACCGGACTCTTTCGAGGCATTTCAATCAGAACTCTCCACATTATACTCCGAATACAGCCAATGCATCACTCAGCTCACATCCATGCCTTCATCTTTGGAAGGGCCAGAGATCCCAGCACAAGAACACGACCATGCCACAACAGCAGAAAGCTCTGACACCCTTGACGCAAGGATCGAATACGCCATGTCAAAGCAACAGCTTCAGATGACGTTCGACGAAGGCTACATTTGGAACTTGCTCTCAGGACCGTCTGACGTACCCCCACCCGAAACCGAGTCTGCACTGATGACACTCGCCCAGCGGAGCAACGTCATATCCCAGTCGTATCAACGCCGGAGCAACTCCCCCACGACGCAGACATATGACGAGTGCAAAGAACTCTTGCGTGCCATGGGCGTTCCGTGTATCGAGTCCTCGGGTCCGTTTGAGGCGGAAGCGCTCGCGTGCGCCCTCGTCACCCACGGTCACGCAGATTACGTTGTGAGCGAGGACACAGACGTGCTCGTCTACGAAGCCCCGATGCTACGCGGCATCACCGCGCGCGAATCCCCTATCGTCGTCGTCCACGGCGACGCCATCCGCGACACCCTCCAACTCGACCGCGCTAGCTACGTCGACTTTGCGCTCCTCCTCGGTACCGACTTTTCACAGCGGATAAAGAACGTCGGGCCCAGCCGTGCGCTCAAGTTGATCAGGGAACACGGCTCGATCGAGCGCGTCGTCGAGCAGGAGAGAAAGTATCCGCCGCGCGTGTCCGTCGTGGATTATCTCGCCCAGGTGGACCTGGCGCGCCTCGCGTTCCAGAACTTGCCACCTCTCCCGGATGTCGGGCTGCTCCACCAAACGGAGGGCGATTCGAATGCCGTGGCCGAGATCATACAGAGGTATAGGTTGCATCGGGTTTTGCCTGGTGCGTGGGACGCCCAGTCTGCGTTGGCGGGCAATTACTTCGGTGACGACCCGTCCGTATGGTGATGATGGGGACACGTCCGGGGTTGTTTCAATGGGGCATCTGCGCAGACCCGGATGACTCTAGAATAGAAGTTTGTTGTCACATACGCTAGTGTGAACTTTGGAGGCACTCGAGCATCTGCACATCAGTAGTCAAGAGCTCGATAATGGTCTTTCATAGGGCTCAGCAGAGTGCTCGTCTTGCACCATCCGTCAAACAGTCCATAGAATTTAAGTTAAAATCTATACATAAATAGGTATGAATACATGGCAGTAGTAACAACATCAATGAGGGATATCATAACGTCAAGGTAATGAAAAACAAGATAGAGGAAAGGGGTAATCACTCGTCATTAATCGATCCTAGAGCTAGTCAACGCCAGAGCATCCCATTAAAACGCTCGACGCTCATCGACACCGCCTTCACACTTCGTTCCTCAAGATCAAACTGAAACACTGCTCACAAAACGGCTTGTCGTCCCGCAAGAAAAAGGAGGGGTCCTCAAACGGTTTCTTGCAGCTCTACCATTACCCGCGTCAGTGTAAGAACAAAACGACCCACAAAGAGGCTCACCTCGCAAACAAAGCACCCCCAACACCATTTACCTCCCAACGCTTCCACAGCTCTGGCACCGTCCCTGATGCTTTTCTTGCATGCCTTGCATTTGGGCATGCGCAGTCGCACATGACAGGCCTCGCAATACGGATGACCCTTGTACACTGTGAAACCAACGTCGTCGTCGACAAACTCGCCGTCGCCCGTAAAGTTTAACTCGCCCGTGCGTGCCACCGAAGGCGGGAGCGGACCGTCGGGTGCAAGGAACGGGTCCCCACATTCAGCACAGAAAAAGTGCTGTTCGTGATAAGTGCGTTTACCCAGCGCGGGATCGTCGAGCGTGATGAACCGCTCGTCAATGATGGCTGTCTTGCAGTGAAAACAACGAGGAGCAAAAGTCTGTTCAAGTCATATACGGATGTGCATCAGTCGTCGTCGTAGCGCAATGACACGATGCAAACCTCGTGATAGTCCAAATGACAATACGGCTTCCCATCACCCTCATAACTACTCACGTGCTCCAAGAGCTCGTTGCAGATAGAGCATCTGAAGCAATGGGGGTGCCACCGTTGACCCATGGCACTCACAATGCGACCGATAATGGGACCGTTGCACCCCCCGCACGAAAGGCCACTGGGACGCGCAGGGTGCGAGGGAGGAGAAGGTAGACCACGTTTAGACGTGGGGACACGGCCGAGCCCAGGATGCGAAGGAGATGACTCTCGGATTTGCGTATGTCGAGATCCAAAACCACCAGGCGACGGTCCCGGTCTCTGTGAATGCGCCGAGTCTGAAACCGAGATTTTTGGAGGAGAGAAAGCCACAGAGCCAGAATCAGCAGAAACAGAAATCACGGGTGCACCATGCTCCGAGACCGAGATACTAGGTGCCTCTGAGATCGAGATAACAGGTGTGTCTGGTGCAGAAACTGAAATACTAGGGCCACTTCCAGGTCCTGATACAACAATACTGGGATCAGGTGCATCGTCGTCAACACTATTATCATCGTGGTGTCCATTCGGAAGCCATATCTTTGGAAGCACCGTCTGCCCGAGTCGAGTAGGTGATTTCACTGGAGGCTGAGCAGGCAATTCGCCCCTTCTTTCTGGAGACTGTAACCTAGCATGGAACCCTGCAGATGTATTACTCGTGTCGCTCCCACTCGCGTTACCGCTTCGTGATGTGACATCATGACTGGGTGTCCATTGCCTTCTCGGTGGTGTATCGTTTGTGATTTCAATTACCGGAGTTTGAGAAAATCCCTGACGGTTAGGTGATGGCGATCGGCGCAAGGAAAGCGGCGGCGCATCATCCAAATCAATGTCGGCATCCCTAGCACGCCGTTTTTGACGCTGGCGTTCGCTCAGCTGCGAGACTTGCTGCGGCTGAAGGTGGGGTGGCGGTCGAGGTGATTGCTGCGCAAAGGACTTCCGATCAAACGCGGCGTTTGGGTTCGGAGATGACGAGAAGGCGCGCGCTGGGTGTGTTGGGCTCGTTGGTAGCGAAGCTGGAGATGGCGAAGATATGCCGTTTGGTTTGCATGGTTGGCCGTCCACTTGAAGACAAGGCAGGCGTTAGATGTCATGAGTTCTAATATAGGCCAATGGAGACTCACTCGTAACATCCGCGGTACCAAAGAAAGGACGAGTGTTGTTTCCCGGTGTGCGTGGAAGAGGGGGGACATTTGCGGGCCATCCCTGCTGTTGGCGCACAGGACTGATAGGGCCAGGAACAGTTCGGACAGGACTCTGGGACGAAGTAGTAGCTGACACTTCCTGCTGTGTGTGCCATTGCCTTTCTCTCTCGCGCTCCCCCGCTAAACCCATGGAGGCAAAGCGGAGGGTGAGAGACTGAGGCTCTGCTGTGGCAGTACCAAGAGCAGGACTACGATCAGAGAGGGAAGTGAAAGGACTGGACACTGGAGGCGACATGCGCGCCCGTGGACTTTGCGGTATGGCAGCGGTTTGGGATTGACCCTGTGGAATGCTCGAGTTCGAAGCGGGAGGTTGAGGGAGCGTGGCGGGGCGCGCAGATTGCGGTCGGCTGGCTTGTTCTTGAGTATCTGAGACGAACGGATTGGCGTTCTGACTGTCGTCGCGATTTGCGATAGCTATCCTGGAACGAGTAGGCAAATCTCTGATCCCATACTTGGGACTCGGGATGTCCGTATTCTTTGCGAATACGATCTTTTCTTCGACGTCGTCTTCTACCTGCATTGGATCAGCAAATGTCATCGGTTCATATGAGTTGTCAGAATGCGAGGAAATGTCGGAGGGAGAGGGAGGTTCGTATTCATCTTCGGTGGAGGCAGGGACACGTTGGTGGAGAGAAGGTACGCGAAGTGGTTCGGTGGGTGAGGAAGGGAGGGGCCGACGTGATGGAGAGAACTGAGGTCTCTGTGCCGGCGGTGTGCGCTCGGGGCTCTCCGAGCGGCGAAGGTCGGGACGCGGTGGGGGTGCGGCGGGCGCGAGAACTGTGGGTGGGAGGACACCCGAGACGGTGCTTCTGCGCTCCATCATGTTCGCTCCGATCGGTGCGGAGGAAGGAGCAAGAACATTGCGATTCCAGAGCGGTGCAGAATAGGAATCCTGTGTCTCAGAGCGCGATGAGTGGGGCCAGGTCGGGGGCGGAGTGGAGAAGGGTGGTGCGGTTGGAGGAAGGGGACGTTGGTTTACGTCTGGAAGAGGTGCGGTGCGTCGGGAAAAGGAGCTGGGTATGCGGAGATCGTGATCCGGGTTGGTGTTGATGGTGTTGATGGCGGACTTGACTGGGCTGACTGGTCTGGCTGAGAGATCGCCGCCGGCGTGCTTGGTGGAGGGTCTGGCGAGGGTGGGTGTGGGGAGTGGACGTCGTGCGGGCGGTGCTGTCGGTGATGGAGAGAGTGTGGCGGAGGACGCAAGGATGGCGGGCCGGGACGGCGCGGGTGCCTGTACGACGAGTGGGAATTGGCGGACAGGTAGCGGCATCGACTCGGGGCGGGTTCGAGGTGTCGGGAGGGGTCGGTGAGACGGACTGGCCATGTGGATAGACCCAGTTGGCGCGTACCCCGTCAGAGGGGGCGACACGAACCCACCGGGTAGGAACGGGGGCTGGTTCGTGTACTGGAACCCGATCGACTGCTCGTGTCCGTACATGTGCTGTCCACCGTAGTCGACGTGGAGGACGTTGTGCAACGCTGGCCGCGTCGCGAACGCCCGCTGCTCGTCGTACGCCATCGCAACGACGCTCATCAAAAACACAACTGCATCTACATCATCACGTGACTGTATATATTTACAAACATATACAAACAATCCCTATCCCGTTCGGAAATTCATAACTCGGCGATGAAGTTCTTGCGTACATCTCCGTACTAGAAGAGAAACACATCTCCGCTTACCCTCACCATTGCTCGTGCAAATGGTTCGTATACTCGATCACGTTCCGTTCCATCGTCCCAGAGATGGCAATATCAAGCTGTACAACGCCAATTATGACGTGCTCATCCTGATCACCATACACCGGAGCTTACCACCTCAGGTGTTCACAGAGCCTGACACCACCCGCGTGCGGACACACCAACACGCCGAACCTACGCCACACCACAAACGTATCAACTCCCGTTCGGTCCATCAAAGAACCGTCCCACTCACTCGGCCGCCATCAGAAGCACAGCAAGCACCTCGCTCACCTCACCCAGCCTGCACGCATCAATCTCCACCGCTTCCGCCTGAAATAACTGCTTGAATGTCATTTTGTTGTGTGCATGCTCCCCCGTGGTAATACCGATCCCGTACGGAGCCACCGCCCGCCGGATGGCCGCGTGCCCAAGAATGTCGTCCGGTGCCGTCGGCTCCTCAATGAACCTAAGCATAACGTCAGTATGTGAGTCATCAGTCGACCCACTCACAAACGCACACCATGGTTGAGTGCCTTCACATATCTGATAGCTTCGTTCACATCCCAAACCTGGTTGGCATCAATCATTAGCACCATTCCAGTCGGGCCTGCCACGTTCCGGTTTTTCAGCTCGGAACTATCCTCG
Organism: Tylopilus felleus; assembly: GCA_038091295.1. Lineage (NCBI taxonomy): Eukaryota > Fungi > Basidiomycota > Agaricomycetes > Boletales > Boletaceae > Tylopilus > Tylopilus felleus. Next base: position 10,917 of record JBBPOE010000599.1, on the reverse strand, counting down.
GCTTGTCTAATCGACAACTCGTGTTAATCACACACTTCACATCTTTACCTCTTCACATACCAGCATACCAGCAGGATAATTCTTTGGGTCATCGATAATGTGCCTGGTCAATCTTCCCCGCCGCAGATCATCCTCGAGCGAGGCGACGACTTTCATCTTGACCGCTTCTTTCGTAAGACGTGCAACCTTTTCATCGGAATACCCTAATCAGTCGTACGCAGCAGATGTTAGAAGAGGTAATCAATGATCATTAGCGTGGTAAGGTCGATAATATAACCAATGCCACTCTCACCGAGCCATTCTGCAGACGTAATATACGCAGGATATCTGGCAGTGGTCATGTTATCGCTGATAAGGCGTCGGCCGAATGGAATCTGCACTTACCCGACCTCTTTCACATATGCTTTCCTGTTTGCCTCCTTTCCTCGCTTTCAGGATCGCTAACGCTTCCTTGCGTGTCAGCGCCATCAGTGATGTACCGAAATGCCGTTGCACCCACAAGCTCTTCCTATAGTATCCACATCCACGAGGCCGATGAGGTACAACCCCCAGGGCCGAATTACACCCTCAGAACCTTGTCCGTGTGAGACAACGTACCGGGGTCATATCCACAATGAGCTTCCAGAGCGGCTTCTTTCGTGACTTTGCAAACATATCCCACACCGCATTATTGACGGCCGTGAGCACAAGATGAATGATCCCCTTCTCAGGGCCGATCCTAGAAAAGCCCCCGCCGACGGCACATGTGCGCGGAGGGTTGACGTTGAGTTCCCGATCCGACGCGCACATTCGACCGCGGATGCTTACCAGCGTAATTGGACATCCAGTCCCATGTTTGCGAAAAACTCCTCGGGATCGCGGCCTATCAACGCCGGGCAAGCACTTGTATGGCATGGCAGACCTATTCGTGCGTCATCGATCGCTGTTTACAGTGGATCATTACTCTAGGATATACAAAAAAGATCAAGTATGGAGCCACAGGCACAGGGAAACCGGTCTGTGGGCAAAACGTTCCCCCCACCTCCCATATCCCTGTGCCCCTGCATCCCACTTTGACGAGCGATGGCATACCATTTCAATAGGAAAACAACGTCTCGATGACTCACGATCTCAGTTCCACGACCGATGGTGAATGTCATTCTGTGGCCCACTAGATCATAATCGGTGTACAGCGTGACGTGCGCCGCGGAGTAGTCGCAGTCCGTGTCCCTGTGCACGAAGCCCGTCATGAGTCGCGTCACCGACCCCGGGCCTCGAACGCAGGGGCCACCCCTTTTATTAAGGGGAAGAGGGCTCCAGCGTGTGGGGTCACTCACATTGCATTGCTACCGAATCGCCCGAGGATTGGGAAACGGACGTCTGTGCCCCAAAAAACATTGGAGGAGAGCTACATGAGGATGTCGCTCACCGTGCGTCTCGAAGTGCGTGAATCGTCCGGGCATCTCACGGACATGAGAACAAAGTCGGGCACCGGTACTCCGTGGACCGTCAGAGGCTCAGTTGAGGGACCGGGATAAGATCCGCCTCAAGGCAACCACCGTTTTTATATACATGGTAGATGTAAGATCATCTGACACGAGGGTGGGATTTTCAGACTCGGAGGATGTAGAAGCGGTAGTTTGATCATGATGACTGAATGGTGGTCACGGTCGTGATGACTGTTCCTGTCAGACCATAGGTGACCGGTGAACATTGAGCACAGCCAGCAGTCATCACCGTCCTACAGACCTCCAATGGTGCACGTAGACCTATCGATGTACTGGGTAGCACTCGGTCCGGGTCTTATTTAATGACCGGCTATCAGCTAAACCGGAGCACGGATCATGATGGACCCACGACTCGGACTCGAAGCTCAAGCTGAGGACGAGAAGTAAGTGCTCTTGAACACGACTGTGGCAGAGCTACTGCTGATCGTGATCGACCGTCTCGATCATCACCATTGTTCGATGCTGAACATTGAATATTGAATATTGGATCTCGAAGCTCCCCCACCTCCTGGCCGCAGCTTGCCATGTCGATAGAGCGACGTGGATTGGCACGATGGTGCACTGGCAGGGCGCGTCGCGTGCGTCATGGATCTAGAAGCACGTTGAACGCGCAGTGCTAGTCCGACAGAGTGCAATGAAGTCGGCCTGGCTGGCCCACTCGAGTCTGGGGATACTGCACACATATTCGGCTTCATTGACTTGTGCGCATCACTGTTTCTTCACGACGGTTCGCAGCAGCACGCTTGAGACTGAATCCGACACGTGTCGCTTCCCCTGCAGGTCGAGCATGGACCGCAGTGATCGATCAGCCACCCTTTGACCAGGTCAAGGGTTATTACCATGGTCAGCAGACAACACCCTGCCAGTCGAAATTCAGTAGTTGCAGGGACAAATACAGTGCGAATATTGGACGTGATATAACCAGTGGGAACAGGCGCGACAAGTAAAAAGACATACAACAAGCAAATGGAGCAGGCGGGAGCAGAGCACGAAGCAAATGGATGCATGACCTTTGGATACAATCACCGCGGATCACGAGTCGAACATCAGAGAAGAGAGGAAAGTCATCAAAGCGCGAAAGAGAATTCGACAAGCAGAGTCGTCACCATCCAAAATTCCGTTTTTTTTGGTAATCCCCGTTCCCTGCCAACGCCAGACCCGCATGATAGATGTGCCAGTCCACAACACTCGCTCGCGAACCCAAACCACGCCCTCCTCACGTGTGCTCAGTTGACGTCGTCCAATTTTTCCTTGTCATGGGCTGCCGTCAAAGCGGCTGCTTGCTCGCCCTCGACGTCAAAGTTCTCGACGAGATCAGGAACGTCATCGTCGTCGTTCTCAGCACCTGCTGCTGGCCTCTGTTGCCCTTGTTGAATTGCTTGGTAGGATTCTGCGAGCTTGCGCAGTGATGCAAGGGAGTCCGGGCCGAGCTGGTTGAGAATACCAGGGACGAGCTCTGTGAGCTCCTTGACGTGTCCTGCACCGTAGATCGCAAACGTATTGGCGGGGACCGCGGCATGAACTGTGCAGAAATAGAAACACGAGATTAATACCCCAAATGACCTTCGTACGACGGAACACGTCAGGGTGGAAGAGGAAGTATGCAGGCGGTGGTGAATTTGAAATGAAATCAAACAAGAGGACGTGCCTTTTGGGGCGGTGAAATGTAGCACGTTTCCATCCTCTCTGAACATGTTTACCTCCTCTACTCCAGTTATAGGTTGTACATTAAGTTTCTTCAAGGCCGCCTGTAGTTTTTTGTCGTCTTGCGCGGCAGAGGGTTTAGTTTTTCGGACGACTTTCCGACGCATGGTACCCTTTCCACCTGGAATATGTTAGAGGCGATGATTTCGGGGTAAGAGATGCAGCGATGGTCACGCTGCGGGCATAGATAGCCAAAATTTGCTCACCAAGCCGGTTGGCCGCAGCCTGCGCCTGCAGTTTGGCCAATTTTGCTGGATCCATGAGGGGCGGGTGGGGAGGATCAGAGATGGCTGCGAGGAGGTGTAGGATGAAAAGTCGCGAACAAGGTTTACACACAAACACGCATATACAAACCACTCCGTTCTCAACGATGCATCCAGATAAGATAATCTCTCCCAACGTCGTCCATGTCCTCCATCCAGTTCCACATCCGCCCCGCCACCGTCGACGACGTCGTGCGTACTCACCTCCATGTCACGTCCAGCGCTGACCGCGTCACATCAGGAGGTACTCCTCCAGCTTGTCCGCGATCTCGTACGATCTCCGCCGTGCTCCACACGACCAGCAATATTGACATTTGCATAGGCCACATATGAGAAGGAGCCAGAGTCAGCAAAGGCCACCCCGGAACTGGTAAGCACGCATGTCGGGTACAGTCGGCACCTGTCACCCACCCTCCGCAGTTCCGAGAAAACATTTTCGAGAAAGGCTACGCACACGCCCTTCTCGCGTTCCAAGGCACTCCCGAGGACCCCGGCGTACCCTTGGGCATGGCCCTCTACTTTTTCAATTTCTCCACATGGACAGGTAGACCAGGGTTGTATGTATGTCCATGCGCAGTCACCGTTTCCACCCTTGATCCGGATACCCAATACAGCTGGAGGATTTGTTTGTAAAACCAGGGGCAAGAAACAGAGGAATTGGCAAAGCTCTGTTTGCCGAGCTTGCCAAGGTTGCACAGGCAAAGGTACTACTACTAGTAGCTCGCTTATCCCGCCTCTGTGGGCCAACCGCCTTTTTTTTTCCCTGACAGAACTGCGGACGTCTCGATTGGTCCGTCCTCATGGTGGGTTCTCGTGCCTGGAGTGACTACACTTGGTCATTTACTCGGTGATTGACAGTGGAATGAGCCGTCCATTGCGTTTTACGAAAAAGTTTTGTCGGCTAAACGCATGGATGGCTGGATGGGCATGCGGTTGACAGACGAGGGTATCCAAAACTTGACAAAGTTTGCCCTCGTCGCCAACTGACCAATTTACCCCCTGTGGTGGGCCCACTTTGGCGAGTGCCGATGCAACCGTGCATTCATATACTCAATAGGATGTCGCGGCGGTGCCAACTCAGTCGCCACTGATATATGACGCAGTATTTGGTGGAGATTTGACATGCACGACTGTACAGCCCGATGTACGTAGACGAAAAAGGGAACATTGTTAAACTCCATCATAGCTTGCGCCACCGGCCTAATAGGACGGATATGTCAGGGTGTGTGCAGGTGCGTTTTGAATGCGCCACTCACTTTGCGCAGCCTGGAGATGATGGGATCCTCTTTCAAGTCATCCTTTTCACGAGCAGCCACCTCGATTGAGTAAACACGCAACACCTGTTTGACATTTGCTGCATGGACAGAGATCTGGAACACAGTAAGTTGAGGACCGAACATGTTGGCATCACAACTAGGGTAGAGTGGGTGTGTGATATACGCCCAGGAAAAAAAGACACCACACGACGCCGATAGCCTGACAGGTACACGTAAATGGAGGAGCGAGAGACCGACCTTCGCTTTTCGCATCACCTTGCAGCCTGATCCGATCCAAACGACAAGGATGAACTTTTCGCGCTGGGATTCTTTGTCGTTGGAGTAAGTGACGCGTGCGTAGCCGTAAGAGGCCTTGGTGTCATCGAGGGCGTCTCGGAGCTCTGCGAGGCCATGTGTACCCGTCTTTGTGACTACGAGTTTGTCTGAGCGATCGGACTGATGGCGTGTGAGCGCGCAGCCATCGCAAGGCAGTAAGGGCTGACCTCATAATCCAAGAGTAACCAATTCGTGTCGGATTTGTCAGAACGGACGTCCAAGTAAACTGGTGGATCGATGCTGGTTCAAACCATAGACGACCATCGGACGAGCAGCGCTGACCTTGGTTGATACGTTCGTCGGACACGTCCGCCATGGTAAAAGGACACGCGTAACCACGATCGGAGGATGCCGACTCCCGAGATCGCGGAGTGCAAAGAACGACTTCAACGAGACGACCATGTCTTTGCGAATCCACCCGGTGCTCGCCATCGCCGGTCGTCGTCTCTACTCCCAGAGCATCCCACCCCGCAACTGGCAGCTCGCCGGACACGTTCCCCCCACATCCCTCCTCTTTGACAGCGACACCCCGGCACTCGATCTCACCGAGGACGAGCCTCCATCACTTCCCAAAAAACGCCCCGTTGCAGCACCCACCCCTGAGCAGTGGCAACGGCATCGCGAACAGATCAAAAAGGCATTCCCGGATGGCTGGAACCCCACGCGTAAACTGTCGCGCGATGCCATGGACGGACTTCGTTCCCTGCACGCGTTGGACAAGGACACATTCTCGTGTGCGATACTCGCGGACAAGTTCAAGATCAGTCCAGAAGCTGTCCGCCGGATATTACGGAGCAACTGGGAGCCATCGAGAGAGAAGCGGGCCCGGTTGGCAGAGAGGGAAAGAAGGAGTAGAGAAGAATGGATCACGAGAAGAAGACAGGAGGAAAAGGACAGAGCAGCCCAGATCCTCTCCGAGGCTGGACAGCACGACAAACCACGACCGCATCAAAGGTCAACGCGAGTCAAGTCAGAGGACAAGTTCTTCTTCAGGTGACATGGGACGTGTGAACTTGCTTTGCGACATATCTTGTGTTTTCTGTGTAATTTTACATTCATTATCCAATCGTTCGTACCAATACCAAGCGCGTCGTCTTACATGTCATTGACTTGATGCATCTCGAACTTTGTCTCAATGACTAAAATCCAGACTCTAATCAAATGTCCATTCTCATGTACCTAATGACACGCGGTTACACCGTCAAGGGACTGCAAGATCCGAGCAGCCCCCAAAATTACGCATTTGGTCTACAATGATGACTATGGCGGTATCTAGAGCCTGAGGAATACGTATAACTAAACAAGAACTGGTATGCCTTTAACATGTGTGGTATATAACCAAAAGTACGCACGGTCCCGAGCTTATTCGGAATCCTGGAAATTATTTTAAGATTGATAAATAGACTTAACATAAAACGTCCTTGATGCTGGATGGCCGAAGTGAGCGTGGGCTAAATGACGTAACAAATACAGCGATGATGGGGTGTGGCACAAACGAGTCCAGAGTCGCGTCCGGTCAATGTCCAGCTTGACCTATAGTGACAGTTCTGCCTTGTCGTACGCAAGGTAATAATTGTCGTCGGGCCGACACAACAGGATGTCGTTCCAATTCGGTCGTGGCAGGAGGTCGGGCCGTGCTCCCTTCGAGTCCACGACCGAATACCGGAACCGCAGTAGCATCATCGAAGTAATTAGCTTAAGCTCTATTCTTGCCAAGCGTTGGCCAAGACAGATGGTTTTGCCTGTGAACATGTAGTGTCAACTTCACCGCCAGCCACGTAATGATCCAGCTGTGAAGCACACTCACCACCTCCCCACCCAACGTAGCCGAACGGCGTCTTCGCCTCCTTGCGGCTCGGGTCAAATTTCCACGGATCAGGGTATAGTTCAGGATTGAGATGCACGTCCGAGAATGGATAAACCACATATGCCCCGGAAGGGATAGTTTTGGAATCAATCACTGTGTCAGGTCCGAGGTTGCGACGCATGGCGGTGTGTGGCTGAGCAATCCGAAGTGTCTCGTGGATGAGGGCATCAAGAACGGGTGTTTCCGCTTCCCAGGCTTCCAACGGAATGGACGCCAGATAGGACGAAAGAGAAGCACCAGGTGCTACTTCAGGGCAATACGTCGACAGCAGACCTTCGATCTCACGGGTAGCCTTGTCCTTCCACTCCAAATTGTTGCCAAGAAAAGTTATGAGCCACGATGCTGTAGTACCAGTTGCTCGGGCGCCCGCAACCAGCAAACCCATCATGAACTAGAGACGAGTCAACGATGCACCAATAAACTGACGTCCGATCACTTACTCCCACAATCACCAGGCGTTCGTCCTGTGCGTCAACGAGCATCTGAAGTGTGTCATTCTGAGGCTTGCCACTCTTCAACCGAGTGTCAACGGCGTGTGAGACAATGTCGTACACTTCCTTGGTCGCGAGCAACTTCTTGAGCATACTCGGGAAGGGCAGCCAAGGAAGCAAAATAGTCGTCGGGGTCGTTCCACTGTCCAATATATCGTACAGGCATTTGAGTCGTGCAACCAGTGCAGGGTCGTCTGCAATTTCTTGACTAGCGATACTGCGTACAGTAGTTTGGAAAACGAGCTGTACGAATGCACGGGAAAGTTATTAATCACCGGAAAGGAACACATCGCTATCGTTCGGACATACCTCATATATTTTCTCAAAGGGGTCGAATGTTCCACTGGTACCCCATGTGTCCATAACCCGATGGCAATCGTTAAGAATAGGAACAATAACTGCATCGGAAAGATCAGTGACGCACAAGGATGAAGGTCAACTACACGTACGCTGCTCAAGATGGTCATTTCTCTGCAATGAAATGAGACGTTTGTGAATGAGGGCTATTCGGCGGGTTTGAAGTTCGGAGGTGACGCCCTTGACCATAGGAATCTTATAATGATACGTTACAACAAATCAAAGAAACTAGAGAAAGCAATACTTACTGCACCAGATAGAACCTTGAACCCTTCTGTCAAATCGAAAGCCCTATTTGCGAAGAATGCTTTTCGTGCTGACTCCCCGGACACGACGATGACGGTCTCCTGGAAATGACGTTAAGGACCCACGTGGAAGTCCGAAAGGTGGGTGGGGGACGAACGCGCAGCATGTTAAATTGAAATAGCTTCTCTCCCGTCTTGCGGAATCCGTCATTGAGGAAGTCAAAGCGTCGCCGAAAGAATGGGGCAATGGCAAGCAAATGGGAACCGGGCAAATAGACAGGGGTTTGTGCGGAGAGGTCGTCTTTGGACGAGCCATGACCCAACACCAGGAGGGTAAAAAGAATAAGAAGAGCCAAGACCACTTGAACCTTGAGGCTCGACACAAGAAAGGCGTCAGCAGCCGATTGTAGGCCGACTGTATACATGGCTCAGGATGCGGAAAGCCTTTTAGATAAGAGAGGGAGACGGCGAGGGACAAGACGCAATTGATGCATCCCTTTTAACTAGTTCGGTCAAGTGCACGTTTCGAGTCCTGTGAATCTAACATTAGAGCAACACGCTTCATGGCCGAGGTCCCTACCAGTACTGCTGCCGCTTGCAGACACAGACGGGGTGTATGTGACGCAAATTCAGCCAAGATCCGTGACCGGCGTGACGATCCTGGCAAGGCCTCGGTTCCGCGATCTTGGGGGACCAGTGAGATGGATCTCGCGTACAGAGAAGGCGGCCGTCAGGCTGTAGCACGCATTTGGACAGTCATCGGAGTACCAGCATGCCCCTTCTGAGTCACCGCTCCCCATGAGTCAAGAACGTTTGCATCCAGTGGCAACTTTCGACAGGATTTTCAACCCTGAGACGCAGTACGGCCAAAATACCTAAATGTGAAGCTTTAACGCCTCGAGGTATTCGTGCGGCGATGACTTTGCGCCCAGGGACCATTTTCATTCGTCATAGTACTTCCGTCGGAAGCCGATCGTCCCAGCACTAAGCCCGCGCATCTGGGCAAATTGAAGTGAAGAAGTTTCCAGATACAGGTTTCATAGTTATTGATTGTGATCGCGGCGGTCCCGAGTGAGCCCGGGGATTCCACAACCGAATTTCTAATGACAATCCGTGTTCATTTGTTGGCACGTCAGAAACACCCCGCCAACGTGTATATTCTTTCCGTTTATCACTGGGGCGTGGGCCCGGCGAGTGGTCCAATGAAGATTTTCCACCACACCGAATCCACACCGATTTCTGTCTCCGTAGCGTGGGAAAAGACGGTGAATTGATCACGCGGCACATACACCGCCTAACACTGAGTGCCTGTGCTCGAGTGCTGTCAGCACACAGAACCAATGAATCAGCGCGGCCATGACAACGCAGACGTGGAATATCTGGTGCGAGGCAAACAGATAATCAAACTTTCCAGGTGCAATCCGCTCGGGAATTCGCTTGGCGCTGAGCGGGAATGAAATCAAAAAGAAACGCATCAGGTACGCAGCTTCACGGCGAACGAGGAGAACGCACTAAATCAATGCTCCCACTATGTATAACGCACCCGAGGCGAGCAGCCGTCCAAAGCCCATCTCGGAAAATACTTTCATGGTACCATGTTTTGTGACCAGCTGCGTGACAGGCACAACTGCACACAATCCGAGGGCAATAAACACCCCTGTCCTTGCACTTCGGTGGGTTGGCTTGGCATATTCAGGATTCAAGACGACGTATGCTGCGCCTACAAGACACGAAACGTCATACAACATCCGCCAAACTTCAAAGAGCACTTACAAAAACCAGCGAACGCCATAGCGAGTAGATGACACGCCTGAGACAGGGGATCGCAGAAGAAGCCATAAAAAATGCAAGGTACGAACGACCCAACAGTAAGCACTACCGAGAGAGGTCAGCGTCGAGCCGAAGTGATGACTTCGTCCCGACCTATGATGCCGACGTAGTCCAAGGCGTGGCATTTGGCAGAGACCTGTCCCGCTTAAGCACCTTGGGCGGCGGTAATTCGAGAAAAAAACCCACGTGTTGGGAATGACACCTAGAAGTGTGAAATGTAGCGCTGGCGGACAGACAGAATACCGCCGACATAAGGAAGACGGCAATGGCGCATGTGTCGACCCATGTCGTTGTTTCGTAGACCCCCACGTGTCTGGTCTGAAAGGTGGCAAGTAGAGAAACGAAAAACATTGCACCCCAAAGGTGAGTGTGAATGTTCACTGTGTGCATATCGGACAGAGAGAATCTGCATTCACTACGAAGGATACTGAGCCTAGACACTAGCCAGACTCACCAGTCTCATTGTGAAAGGCTGCCCATTGGAAATTAGCTGTCCATATCATGAAAAGACGTATAAGGACTCACAACCAAAGATAGAGGTGACGCAACCAGACCACCTGTTATGCACCCTGAACAAAGCATACATTCAACTCCTTCCGTAATGGACGGAACAATCTACCAATCATCGTAGGCTAGGGTACTTACGGAGGGTATCCGTTTAAGATATACTCATTGTCCCTCTGCCACTCGGGTATTTCGTTCCAAGACAGAGTCAGCGAGGTGACAGTTGTCTGACTTGGTTTCGCGCTGGGTTTTTCTATGCCATTCGCAGAGACAGACGAAGGCTTGCGCTTGTACATGGCAGCGGGTCTGCTGGCCACTCTTTGCAGCGTTCCAGGACGTTCAAGTGATGGTGTCGAGAAGAAACTCGTTCAGGTGTTGTTCGATTGCTTGTTATGGATTGTGGGAAAGCGGCACGGCTCGATGTCAAGATCTTGATCAAGCACGTTGGGCAGGTACGAAATGCAGCATATCCGCATGATGATGTAGTACATTTGGGGTTCGGGTTACATACAGGTACAAAGAACCAAACGGCCATAGTAATGATTATCGCTTCCGAAGTACACCCCGACCCTCACGT